>JANEYF010005300.1:360000-527500 GCA_029963845.1 Rhamnusium bicolor | reverse complement strand
TTACCACTAGATTATTATCTATGGGAAGACTTTAAAAACAGTAATGGAGAATTTTCACCTAGCAATAAGGCTGACCTAGTACACATTCTAGAGAACACTGTAGACAAGAATGCCTTTCCAAGAATCTATGATGCTATAGTTTATGATGGAACAGTTCTTACTAACATTTTAAAGTCACACTCCTCAACGACATTTGATGATTATTATATGAATACTTTTCACCCTGACAATGGTAAAGATATTGAAGTTTTTAGCTGTCGAAGAATTGATTTGATTTAGGACAGATACATTACACCAAGTATTAATGATAAAACTAGACAGAAGAGGAGGGCAGAAACCAGGAAATGTTCTTTCACACGTGATTTTACATAAAAATTGGCAAGGTTTCTTGAGGAATTTAAGTACCAAAGAATTTTAATAAAAATTAATATTCCTAGTTTCGCATAACTTAATTTTTAGTTAAAATATAGTTTTTGTATAATTGAAAACGGATAAAATTATAAAGAAAGTTGTGCGTTATAAAGAAAAAACCGGTTTTTTAAAAGCCACCCGGTATATAGAATGACTATAACTAATATTAGTTAGTAAAGAAATTAACTGCCGAATGGCTATTCCTTTTAAGTAATATTTTATTTTGAAAAATAAATTCTTGCAGCGCCATGTAAGAAAATCCATAATAATAATTATTTTGAGCAGTGTATATTGCTTGTATATCATGAATGATGTATCAGCGTGTTATTGCAGAATTCTTCAGGTACCCCTGAAAATGTTAATCAGGAAACGATTCCCTATGGCAATTTTTTTAGATTTAGTCAACATAAATATTTTATATCTGGTCAGACCGGCGCATTCGCCAAAACCACGTATATTGATAATTGACACTCCATATTTTAGCGATGAGTCTCGAAAACGGCTCAGCAAAAAGATGGAAAAACACATACGTTTGTCTTTCATCAGTCCATATTTCAGTTATTAAATTTTGAATGATTTACGTTATGTTGTTACGAAAATCTGGTAATTTATATTATACAAAAAAATGTACTCTTTAACGACACTCTCGTCACACTAAACTTTAATCAGTTATTTCTCGGAAACCGTCTATTATTAAGATCAATTAATGTCCTTTTCATGTGTATATATATTTTTAACTTATCTGTTTAAAACACAGTTATCTACAAAAATGTCCTTCGTATGTCTTTAGATATTGCGAAAAAATTTTGAATGCATTAAGTTCTAATCTGCCATACCTTTTTTCGAAAAAGCGTTAAAAAAAATCTCAATGGATGTTTATTATTTTACAATCTTGAATTAACTATTTGGGTCTCTTTCTCGCATTTATACTATCTGTTCGCCTGATAACTCGAATAGTATTTGATATTTCGAAAATATTTTTCAGAAAGTTTCTACATGGAGTGGGTCTATTCGTGACACTATCGGTCGAAAGGGATGTAAAACTCTGAGATCCGTGTATTTGCGATGAGAGCAAGTTAAAGATCCCTACCCCACAAAAAGTGTGGGTTCTATCAAACTTCCAAGTTAGGGGTGTCAGTGCTTATAGTACTGATGAGCTTGTATCCTAGCATCGGTGATTGGTTTTGATTAAATAAGTTAAACAAGTGATTAAGAAAATTTTTTTTGTTGGAATTACTTACCCTTTTACGCTTCTAAGGGGATCTGTCTTAAATGTAATATTGGCACAATTTTTGTCCATAGTGAGTTGATCTTTATCAATCTCGAGAGCTTCGAATTTGTCATTTATATCTAAATTTAGTTTAAATTTGACTTCCTCTAGTTTATTAAGTTTTTCCCAAGTTGCTTGGCATCGTTCGATTAACAATTTTTTGACGCTTTCGACCACACACAGTTCCTAAAATTCAAACAACAGCTACTTATATGAAAATATGAGAGAATTCCAAGAGCTTTCCTACTTGATATTTATTTTCAACGGTTTTGAAGATATGGTCATTAATGTCCAAATGTTGAAAAACAAAAAACAAAAGTTCCCTATTTGTGATAAATTTTACACAAATTTCAAATAACCAATAAATAAACAGGTTAATAGTTTGACGCGCTTTTTATAAAACGGATCCAACAGCAATCTATGAATAATTAAGCATTGCCTAAATACTTAATTAATTAATTTACGCTTCGACTATTTATGCAACCAAAACAATGCAACTAGTTTCGTGCTACCATGCAGCCAGTCGAGAATGGAATTATGCTATGCAAGAAATGCATGTCCGTCCACTAACGTGACTGCGATATAACTCAAATGAAACCAATCGCCTGAAACCAAATCTGATGCATGCGATCTCTGGTTTTTTAAATTTTTTGCTGTTGGTATTTTTGCAAATGGGTGGCGCAATCTGGTCGTTTGTGATTGATTGCATAAGTGGACAAGCCGCCAGAGTTCGCTGATTTGTTGCGCAAGACAAATAATGGTATTTCTATAGTGAATAAAATTCCACCAATTTAGGAATAGGGAGAATTTACTGATTTTCCGAATTAGAAATTTTTAAAATAAACATGTATTAATTGCTCAGTAGCGCACTGTGTAGAAAATTAAGTGACAAACGTATCTGGTTTACTGTCAATTGACTTCCGGGTTAATATCTCGGTTTCCACTCTGACAAATTCGAAGGGAATGGTTTTGTGCCCATTAACCTTATGACTCATGAGTTGTGGTGAGAGGTATGTGAAACTTCTCATATGGTCCAAATGCTACTATCCGACCGACATCATAGATGTCTCTGTGACGGATAGCGACTTGCGAAGCAAGTACCGAGAGCGGCGACCTCTAGCCCAGGTGGACTAAACTACTGTTATTAAATATGATTTGAATGAAACAACTACTCAGCGGGCAAATACCCCGACCTGCATTGGATTATACCTTCAAATCATAATAGATCGGTAGCCAATATCATTTGTCAATTCCCTAACCAGACATAGACCGGTTTCGAACTTATTAGTTCTCCTCAGTATCCCATAGGTTATGGCCACTATCATTTGTCTGTTCCATAACCTATGGCATACTGAGGAGAACTAATAAGTTCGAAACCGGTCTATGTCTGGTTAGCAATTGACAAATGATATTGGCTTCCGATCTATCATGATTTGAAGGTATAATCCAATGCAGGTCGGGGTATTTGCCCGCTGAGTAGTTGTTTCGTTCGAATCATATTTAATGACTCATGAGTTCTTGATTATTTTTTTTTATATTTAATAGGTGCTTAACGTTGCTTGAGATCTAACTTTCAGCCTCACTCACTTGTGAGTGTCTTCTATCTGGATATGTAACAGCGTACATTCTAGATGCTAATAAAGAATTTTTATTGCAATTCATATAAAGCATATGAACTAATTCATCGCCGTAAAAAGTCATTTTGTTAATAATTATTCTAATTGTATTAAATGCATTGACATATTTACATACAATAAAAAAAAACAGCTAATAATTGTCACAACTGTCACAATGAGTTATGACTTTTGGCAGTCTCTTATCTATTGTTTCCACAGTTTATTTGAAATTAAACTTATGTTTTAAATATTGACCGATGATTTGTTATTTTGTTCCTTAATAATGCAATAAAAAACTTAGAATTTATTCTGTTTTTTTTTAAGTTTATTTTCTTATTCCTGATTTTCGCTAATCACTCATAAAGAGCCTACAGACACAAGTACATGTCTTAAGACAAAATGTTTAGACAAAATTTGAGTTAAAAGTCCGTTAAAAATGTATTTTGTTGCTACTTCAAAATAATTAAGTGTGTGTGAAGGTAATATGAATACCACGTACATGAAGGCGCGTACATGAACGTGCGTTTATGTCTTAAGACATATACGCCTCTCTGTAGGAACCTATAGCAACTACATCAATTTTGATATTTGTTCTTTATTTTTTTTTTATTTTATAAAAGAGAGTTGTTCATTTATTATTTATTAATGAACAAGTTATTTTATAAAAAAAGTTTTAAATAGTCAAATTATTAACCTCTTTATTTATAAGTTATTTAAAATTTGCATAAAATTTATCAAAAATATGGAACTTTTGTTTTTTGTTTCTCAAAATTTGGACATAAATGATCATATCCTCAAAGCCATTAAAAATAAATATCAAGTATAGCAGGTCGTTGGAAAGCTTTTGGAATTTTCTAATTAAATATGAAATAACATAAGGTGTTCTATTTGAAATAACAAAGTTATTGAGGTTTTTAAATCTTCAAGTTTGACATAAAATTATATACATGCTGTAAAAGAAATCTAAAACCGGATACATGGTATGAGAGCTCTTTTCTATTGTGTTTCACTATCGCATCGAAACATTTGAAAACATTTCAAATTAGAAGAATACAACGTTTCTTGTAAAGGTGTACATCCGTCAAAATTTCTGTATAGTTTCAAATAATTTCTGCTCAAAGAAAGTACATGTTATGGTAGTTCAGTGAAAATCTCGTGATGTTCACTAACCAAATATGCAATAATATATAGGGTATTTTATTTAACTTAACAAACTTGACTACTACCCAGCCAAAAGGAAATATACTATTGCCGTTGATTTCACATTTTCTCATTGATAACACCAGTTTTCTGTAATTTCAACAATATATTACGGGCGGCGCGGCGCGGCGTGGGGAAATAAGAATGAATTTTGTTTTAGTGTCAAAATGTCTTTGAGCCGATTAATTTTCTTCGCGGTCTCTATTGCAAACACAGTTTGTCCCTCGATCTTTAACACGGCATGATGAAAAGCAGCTGACTGTGCGTGAATAAAAAATAACCACAATTCAGAGCTAGGATTTTCAAAGAATGCTTTTAATATATTTGGGCATTTATCGATGCTCCGAAAATAGTTTTTTAAAGGTTGAAACATTTTTCAAACTCTCTCCAGTGCAGGCATTAACGCAAGCTATCTAGTTTTATAGCCTAGAAGTTTCTGATATTCTGTGTCAGCTGCATCACAGAATTCTTTAAGAGCTTCAACGCGGACGCTATAAATGTAGAAAAATGAATACATTTTTGCAATGATGCATTCAAAGTCAACAGGAAGACAGTCAGCAGCTGTTTTGATCGCATTGTGGATTATGTGAGCTCCACATTAAATACCTATGAGTTTCCTTCCGAGAAACTGGTTCAATTTCACGTAAACATTATTAACTCCTTTTCTATTTTTCCCTCCAAAATTACAGTTTGTATTGTCTCCACAAAATGCCACAATTTTTGATTTCAGTCCATTTTTTGTTATTACTTGCGTCAAATAATCTACAATGATGTCCGATGTTTCCCCTGGTTGCTCTTCAAACTCTAAAATCTTGACTTGTACTCCTTCATGCGGTAAAAAATAGTGGACTAACATTGGAAATAATTTTGTAGAGCCATGATTTGAAGCATCTGTTAATAAACTTATACAATTAACTTCACAAAGGTGTTCCTTTAACTCAGATATTGCCATAGGCGCTTGTTGTGAATGTATCACAACAATAGCTTCGGATTTCGTACGAGCGCATGTAAATTTTTATTCGGAACATGTTTGTATTAAGTTAGAAGCACAATCATTCGAGCGAAAGCTGTGATTTTCTTGGACGGTGTGGTAAGCCAAGGCACCTTCTGCCGCGACAACTTCAATATCTTTGGAAGACGGTGAATCAGTTCTCTTAAAGAAGATAAGCATGAGCTTAAAGCGGCAGCATGGTCGGATAATCTATGTTTTTGTGAACTCAATATCGTTAGCACCACCATGTGCAACACTAAAATCTGTACGGCACTTTTCACATGTGAGGTCTGTGGGAACACTTTTTTTGTGTTATAAATGGATACTTGGTTTGCAAATTAATATTAAAAGAGCACTTGCGTTTAGGCATTATAAAAACTGCTTTAAAATCACAAAACAATGCAAAGAAATATGTCACTGGAGGTTTCGTAATGATATTCAAATATTAATCATCGGTTACTGTAGCCTATGATTAGTAAGTCAAGTGCTCGCCCCCCCCCCCCTCCCGCCAGCCACGTCTCCCGCCACATCACGCCACCCCGCCATATTCCCGCTAAAAACAATTCACGCGCATGCCGTACGTAATCCACAACCACGGCGCGGAACCGGGAGACAACGTTTGCTTGCTGCTATAGTTTTATTTTGTCTAAGCGGGACATTTTTACGTATTTTGGGGACAGCGGGACACATAGCTTAAAAGCGGTACTGTCCCGCTCAGAGCGGGACGTATGGTCAAGTTATGTATGACTAAAAATATTGTTAGAATATGCAATGAAAAGTGAAAACAACTTTTTTTTCACTTTTTTTCTATCCATAATAGTTACAGGTTACAGAGTTATGGAACCAATACGCACTAGGTAGACACCCTGTATTCAGAATAATAATATTATTTGTTTGTGTGTTGCTATCAAGCGTGCTGTGCGTGCCAGCACGCAGGCGACCAAAATAAAGCGGTGTCCAAAAAACTCTAGGGACTGACTTGGTTAACAAAAAATAAATAATAATACCTAATAATATCAGAGAATGAAAATAATACGGCGACTGGTATTTTTATTTTTCTTCGCCTGGTACTCTGGAAACAGTAAGCGTCTGTGGAATAGATAATTAAAAAGCAATGAACATTCGGTTTTTAGCTTGACATAATTTTGATTTTTTAAAATATGAAAACAAAATAATCATCATGTATAATAATAATTGTTTTCATTATGAACTTTCGCGGAAGTTTAGTCGTGGGTTATCAGCACTCACTTACGGCACGTGCCGATAAACTTTACATTCGTGCAAAATATGACATTTTACTCACTCGTATAAATAACTATTACATTTATATTCATTGTGTTTTCTTAATTTAGCATTATTTTTCTGGGTAACGGTTAATCTGACACAATTCCCCGTTTTCAACCATTTTTATTTGAATCATTTTTTGTGCCCTCTCTGATGCAACAGTTATATATATCTAAATTGAAAATTGTAAATGTGGCTTATCTACTTAAAAATCTAGAGTCAATTTGCTTTGGAAGGAAAGTAAATTAAGACATTGGTATTACAGACAGGTGCAGGAATACAAAATGATTCACATGATGACAAAATCGCAAAATCAGTTAAACCTGCACATGGAAGGTATTGCTGAACCACCGACGATATGTACAGTTTCAGATATCCACACACACAAATGCACATGTGGCATGCAGTTTCGAATAATTTTTACTTTCTTATACCTAATAGAAGGAAGTAAGTAATCGTTTTCGACCTCGAGATTTTGATTGATATATGTTTTGAACCCTCCTGACTTCATTCTGATTAGTGTGTTTATCGGGCTATTCAGACCCTCCCGGATTCTTGGACACCTGATTTTCTTTATACGAGTCCAGTGAATACTTTTAGTGACGTTTTTTAAAAACCTGGGTTGCTACCAAAATTTCGGCCAACATTTACTTTTTGTGAGAGAATTCAAAATTTAAACATATTGGCCAAAAACTTTCTTACATGAAAATTATCACAATAAATGTAGCCTCATTTTTGTTCATATGTATAATTTAATACGATTAAAAGTTTCTGAGAAAGATTGTGACAAAATTAATACTTATACAGTATGTTCGGAATTTTTGTGAAATGGGTACATTTTTAGTAAAATACCGTTAGTCAATTCTGGCCACCTTTTATATTTAGGCAAATTGCATTTGTACTAGGTGAATAAGTATTCAGATAAACAATTCTGAATTTATGGAATATCTAATAATGAAATGGCACCTTATAGGAAGATATATTTCAAAAACAAGCGTTGCAACTCATAATTTACAAAAATAATCAAAATAAAATAATCAAAATCGACAAAAAAAAAATAGAAAAATTGAGAAGAAAAAAACAAACTGTATTACAAAAACAGGCCAGAGGAACATAAATATATTTTGTAATGTAAAAATAGATTAAGTACTACAGAGGAAAAAATTTATAATACAGACAATGATTTACACAGGTCACAATTCACGTAAAACATTCATTTAAAAAAGATGTCGATAACATAACAATTTCTGTCCAGCAGTATATTTTTTAAGTTAGATTTAAAAACATATACATTTTTGGAGTATTTAATGTCATTAGATCGGGAAATAAAAAGTTTACAGCCATTGTAATGAAGATTTTTCTGGTATAAAGCTATTAGATGTAATTTTTCCTGTAGTAACCCCATACATCTGGTATTGTGGTTATGGCTAATTGAGTGAGCTTTTTGATTTTTCTGTTAACGCTGGGGTATCCTCATTAATAACAGCAATTGCAAAAGAAGGAAAGGGATATAACAGCGTCATCAGCATAAAAACGTATTTACATTTTCAAAGCTTGATACTCTCCACATGATGCTCTGAGTGGAGCAAATACGTCGTTATCAGTTTTGCCTTTTTGAAATCTGTTATTTAAATAACTATGAAAAAAATGCTAGTGCATTTTCCGATAATCCAACATATCGTATTCAGATAATACAACGTTGTGCAGAAAACATAATTTTATGAATTTTAGTATCGAATGTTTTCGAATGATCAAGTAACACTAACACTGTCACTTTTTTATGATCCATGCCTTTCAAGATATCAACTGTGATATTGTTTCACAATAGCGTAAAGGCCGAAATCCAGATTACACTTCAAACACCCAGACAACCAGCTTAGATCAGTTACATCATACATGTATTAGAGAATCTTGTTGTATGACATTTACTTTATCCTCATTATATAGCTGCATCACTAGTATTTATAAATTTATTACAAAATCACTGACATCAACATTATATAACAGTAATATTTGATCTATTACCATTACGTATTTATAAATGTTTTGTATCTTGTAACCACGTTGCGTACTTGGGGCATTAATAATTATTGAAGTACCGCATACATAAGTTGGTTTCAAGTTTGTTACAAAACATGTTCTTTACAAGTTGAAAATCTAAGGTAGGAACAAGGGCGGGTCTAGGCCTTGTTACACTCCCAAGGAGGGTAATATGACAAACGCTTGTAAATAAAATATTTATTCAAAATACAAAAAAAAAAGCAAAAAATATAAAATCCTATACAAAAACAACAAAACAACTACAAAAAGCGGCAAATACATTCTTTAAGAGTATAATGTGAGCTGTGCGAAATACAACACGTGCTATAATAAATAAATGACAGTAGGCATTATTCTGGGACGAGTTTGGATGGTGTTATACCATAAACTGAAATTCTAGGCATGATGTTAGTGCACAGAGACGAATTTAGTATGACTAATTTAATACTGTTCGTTTAAGTTTTCGAAATCAGCATATTATGGATATTGTAGGTATTGATTTGGAAAACACTAATCAAGAAAATTTCTAATCTACTTTTGAAAATTCACGTAATTATTAATGTATCATCTACGACGACACGTTTTTATTCGTTGTAGATTAACATTTTTCAACTCTTTTTTTTTCTTTGATCACGTTTGCATGTAGAGCAAAAAACTAGAAACGTGACATCAAAGAATATATATTTTAATAAACGCGTGCAAAATTTCAAGTGTTAATTTTAAGAAATAAACCGAATACGTGATTAATCCTATAAGCTCTACGTAAACTATCCTCTTAAGGTATTAACATGATAATCGCTTCCTATTTTTTTTTTACTTTCAGAAATATTTTTAATTTTGAAACGAAAGTTGAAGCAAACAGAACCATGGGGCTAATTACTCTATTCCCCTCCCACCGTAAATCCGCGTTTGGGTAGGAATGTTATTAATTATAGAGCAACCGTGATATACCTTACAGGGAATAATATTCTAATTTTGTAATGTAGTATTTCTTTATTATTACCATATTATTATAATGATTATGAAACGACTCCATATTAGTTTTAGACGTAATTATCAGGAACATAACAATTATAACTAATAAATTAGAATTCTTGATTCACCTGATTTATTTTTAAATCAGCTGAATCCAGAATTATGAATTATTAGTTATAATTGTTATGTTGCTGATATCGATTTAATTTAATAATAATTTATCTAATTAAATCTAATTTGGACTTGTGGGGGAGAAAGGCAGGTTGACCAACAATATCTGGCTAAAGCTATTTAGGTTAAGCCTCACAGAATTACGAATTCTGACTATTTTCCGGTGGCTACTGCCATGTTCTTGAATTGAGCTTCTTGGCGTACACTTTGTACAGTGAAAAGTAGATCCTTAAAGTTTTTCTTAAATGCTTCTCAAAAATTTTGTTTTAATTTGCTGAATTGATACTTTAAGCAGTGTTGATGGGTCATCATCATTGATTATGTACCCATATAATCCTATTGTGGTGTGGAAAAATGTAAAAAATAATATGGTGTAATTTGTTCTTACAAAATTTACCAACAAAAACGGAGTTTTTTGGAAAATGTTCATCTTTCCTATGCTGTAACTTATTACATATTAGACTTACAAAAAAATGCATATACAAGAAATGTAAATAATTCTGTATTTTTTAACTTTGTCATTGACATTTTTGTCGTTGGATCAATCGTTGCGGAGTTATTTTGAAGAAACTAATTTTTTTGCAACTTTCATTCGGGATGACGGCTCGCGCTTTCCCCCTTCAAGATGGAAAACTTGGATTTTTCATCAGGGTCCAGACCTAAACAACATATTTCAAAATGGTTTCTACCCATGATACAAATACACTGATAGTGATATGCCAATGTTCATGGAGGCGTGGCATCCGATCCAAGCGTGACGTCAGTAGTGAAAAGAGACCGATTTTCTCAATCGCTCTAAAACGTTCTACACTTGCTAATAATAATTTTAAATGATTTAAGCAATTTAATACATATTTTTTTATTTTAAGTGTATTGTACAAATATCAAAACATATTTAGCAACAGTTTTTATATTATACATACTATAGAGTACATAAAATACTTCGTTATTTTTTACTTTTCAGAAAAAGTTGCTCTACGAAAAGTTTTACTTGTCTAGAAGAGATTCGCACGGAGATATTCAATATCCGATATAGGGTACACAAAAATTATGAAAATCTAGAAACAGGTCGAGGATCATGGTAGTACACCCCCTTTTTTCCTTTAGTTTTGAAGATAATTGATTGAAATTTAGGATATCCTATATACATAATAAGCGGCACTTTTTGACATACAAGTAATTTTTTTTTCAAGTGACACTAACTTTCGATTTTTAAGTGGAACACCCTATATATTATTGCATTTTAGATTCTGCATAATTTTCTGAATCCAACGATACCAAATAAGTGACATTTCAAACGTTAATATTTTTTATAATATAATTTTTAGTTTTCCATTTAAGTGCGCTATGATGGTTCCGATTTATTCTAAATGACCCGTGTAATGCTAGAAAAATCGAAATCCCGTCAAAAATACTAAATTACGTGATTTATGAGCAAATAAAGTTCATCAAAATGGTTTTTGGGGCCAAACTCAATTTTTCAAATGGAACTATATTGGTACCGTGGTACCATTTATTAGTACTATTAATAAGGAATTTATTCATATGTCGTATTAAAACATGCGATAAATACAAACAATATTACAGCTAAAACAAAATAAGAAAATACAATTTTGTTCTAATTAAATGTTAAAATGTACCTAACTAAGGCTGCTAATTTCTACAATATCAGCTACAACACAATTTGGCATTTTTAAAATTATAATAATAGTTGTCTTAACAGCAGCGATCATTACTTGACAGTAAAATAGTAACCTCACAATTTTTGATAATTTAAATTTCGCGCCATATTACGTTTCGCCGCAGACGTCATGCACAGAAGTGAACGTAATTCGGTTACATGAATAACATACAAGTGTATTTATATCATGTTTCTATCCCACCTTTTGTAAGGCAAAGGCCTTTTTTGCACCTACTGGCTGGATTGAATGTGACAATAAGATTAATAGGAATAAGAATAATTTAAATTTTAAAGCATTTTTTTACCTTTTTTAGTTCTGTGTCTCCATCATCGTACGTAAGTTCTGCTCCCTGTCTACAATCTCTCATTGAAATACATTCTGATATTACACCCAACGGAATTCCAAGAGCATCCAGTTCTCTTTCAGTACCGAATTTTTCATCTTTTAACATCGCCACTTCTTTATTAACTCTTTCGAGGCATGATACTAGCATCTGTAATGTTCAATATTTATTTATTCTTAAACAATATAAGATAAATAAATATAATGAAATTAAAAAAAAATATGTTTACCACCTACATTTTCAGGTACACATTTTATTTGAATTTTATTAAATAAATAACCTCACCAATGAACAAAGAACTTAAAGTCATAATATCATTTTATGAAACTAAATAATCGTATTTCCTATTAATAAAAAAAAATACGCCTCAGTATTACCTGTAATTTTATACAGGGTGGGCCAAATTTTAACCAGAAAACTTAAAAAATCGACAGAACACGCCAAAATAATATGAATTTGTCATATAAACTTATGGCTAAAAATGCTTAGATTTCGAGATAGAGGAAGTTGAAGTTTCAATTTATTTTCAGTTTTTCTCATATTTCTCCAGAAATAATTGAGATATTGTTATGAAATTGGAAAGGTGGACGTTGTATACATCAGTACACTTCTCGCCATAGTTTTCATCTCTCCATTGTAACCAGGGGCGTGACAGTGCGGGGTGTCGAAGGCATTTTTTCTCAAAAAAACGGGACGTCACTAGCCCAAACTATTTTTTCTTTCTATTTTCGACATTTACTATCATCAATGCACGAAAAAGGTTTTATAATTTTTGATGGTGTAACGTCTTTGTGTTAACCTCATTTCAAAATCATGCATCCTCTACTTATCAGTTAACTGTTAATTGAGAATCGTTTAAAAAAATTAATGAAAACCATGGTTCGAACTTGCACCTTCTGAATTTCATACAAATGTCTCAATTACTTCCGGAGAAATGCACCCTCTATTTCGAAAACTAAGCATTTTTAGCTATGTCTATACGACAAATCCATATTATTTTGGCGTACTTTATCGACTCTCCTAAGTTTCTCGATTAAAATCTGACCCACTCAGTATATTATCTAATATACTATGTAATATTTAGGATGAATCATTTGTTTTCGTTTTTTAATATTATTAACAAACAAACTTTAGCAGCGATTTATAGATTTAAGTTGAATACTTGGTGAAAACGTACATAGTCACTGTACCTCACACTAACAATTCACCTTTGTCAAAGTTGTTTAATTGTTAAAATAATAGAAATTCTGGGTATTTTATAACCAGAGTCTATGAATTAATTCTTATTCGAACCAACGACTAACTAAATAATCAAATGCCTTATTATTTAGAAAAGATATTCAATAATAAACCAACAAAAAGTTGTAGAAGTTCAGACAAAAATGTATCAAGTATTTTTACTTGAACTAGGTTCGAATTTTTGGACACCAGCATTGAAGTATTTTCTATAAACATCGCAACACTGAATATTCGAAAGCATATTTCACCAAACAGGTTGATATCACCCGAATATGATTAGAACTGTTTTATTCATCTTCAGATGATGAACTTGGTTGACGAAACGCATGTCGAGTATAGTATTTGGTATCATACTGTACGTGAAAACAACAAACAACTTGAGTGTTAGGTATACTCACATTATAAGAAATACTAAATATGTTTTTCAATTCATACATAACATTCAGGGTGGTGTTACTACCTCTTTAAGAATATTTTTTACTGAAACAGGTAAATTACGTTCAGTAAAACAGAAGTATATCTTCCAAGTAACATTTTAAAAGCCAAAGTTTTATGAAATTTTTATTGTAACTTAAAAACTTAAGTTTTAAAATTGGTGTAATAAATACAAATATTACTTGAAGGCCAAAAGAGTTTTATAAAAAAAGTTCTATGAATTCCTTCAAGACTAGTTTAAAAACTCATTTACTTTCAAGTATATTTGCTCTTAATATTACTTTATTATTAGCAGCCAGTATCACCTTTATAATGCTAGATGATCTTAAGCAACTTTAAATACAATATGTGTTTTTAAAGTTCAACGAAATCTTGAGAGTTTTATTATTACGTTCACGCTTTGTTTTGAAGCGTCCTTCTAGTAACTTTTTTAAAACCAGTTAATTAATCTCAATACCATTTGCACTGGTAGGTAATTTTTAAAAACTACATATAAAGTTTTGAGCTTTTTTAACAGTATAAAAACAGGCACTCCTTAAATCAGTGTAATCTTACAAATTCGTTCTAAAAAACTACATTGACCGGCACAAAAAGTGAGACAGCAAGAAAAATTGGTATATTTTTAATTAAAATGTTTCTCAGTGTACATAAGATATGCAGAATCATTATCACTATCTAATCACTCTTTAGTATTGGCTGGTATTCTGCCGATTGTTCTAAGTGCTGGTAATTTTCGAAAATGCCATTAACCGGCCAATATCTTAGAAAGCGGGGATCTGAAAAAATCGAAGCACAACTCTTCGCGATGATCGTGATTTCTATCCTGCGAAATCGACATATAACTGCAAGTAAGGAATGAATTACAAGAAGTGCACAAAGTCAACGTCAGCGATAAAACTGTTAGGAGAAGGCTAATTGAAGCAAATTTATTTGCTAGATCCAGCAACAGGTTCTCCGGAATCATTGTGTGACCAGCCTCAATTTTGGATGCGAAAGTCTCAATTGGAATATCGGGCTGTAGAGCAATGTTCTTTTCTCCAATGAGTTTCGATTTGCCCTGAGGTTTTCAGGTGGAAAAGTGAGAGTATGGAGGAGGTTAAAAAAAGGAAGGCGCAATGCAACTTTGGTGAGAGGGTGAGCTTCCATGGATTGTCTGCAATGGTGTCGGCTGGCATATCTTACGCGGCTCACACAGAGCTTGTGTTTGTAGATGGAGGTGCTTTAATGGCTAGAAGATACATTAATGACATTTTGGAAGAGCATGTGGTGGTTTTTGCGGGATTTATTTGTAATGCACATTAATGCTCGTCCGCATGTGGCGAGAATTGTTAGAAAATACTTCCTTGATGTCAATATTGAAACCATAGGCTGGCCAGCACGTAGTCCTGACCTAAATCACATAGAACACGTATGGATATGCTGGGAAGACTGATCAGGTAACGTCGTGGGCAGTTCCTAACACTGCAGCAACCATGAGATGCATCACAGAGTGGCATAACATTCCTCAAGATGCCATCCAACACGTAATTGGAGGCACGCAACTAGAGTTGAGGGTATAATCAGAGCTAGGGAAGATAATACTCGTTATTAAATAAAGAAATTTCATTTTATAATCTCCTATTCCTATTCTTTGTTCATGTCATGTACCCAAATTCTCGTCGAACGCCTTTTATTTTAAAATTTGTAGTTAGTCTTCTAACATAGCTATGTTTTTAAGCGAAAAGGGTTAGAAAAGATACCAAGAAATCATTTTATAGGTTTTGTTTACACTGAAACATTTTAATTAAAAATATATAAAATTTTGCTGCTGTTCCACTTTTTGTACCGATCAGTGTATATTGGGCTGTTTGAGAGCTGGCTTAAAACAGTTTGATCCTTTATAATATATCGTCATTTTGGTAGAGGCTTTCCAGTGTTCTCTGTGTGTACCTTGTTGTGCATGCGTTTAAACTGAGATATCAAAAAGAACAAATATTGGATTCCGTAAAAATGGATCTCGCCACAAACTAGATTCGCTTTTACTACAGCTTCCTGTAGACATGGTAGAAGATTTTCCTATGTGTAATTCTCTTTATTTGTTAGATCTCGGTATTATAAATAAAAGACTTTTAATTGGTTAGATAATATTAATCATTTAATCAATCTTAAGAAGATCTTTATTATAGCTGTCGGTAAGCGCCGCGCAGCGCCGGTACGAGGTACCAATAGTGATTAGCATTACACGATGTTGGTGGTGAGACTCGGGCATGCGTTTTTAAAGCTTTAATACAAGGAACTGAATTTTATTAATAAATACGACTAAACTTTTAATCCTGTTCGAAAAACAGATTTTAAGGTTGGATATGTAAAATGTTTAATACGATAGAATTTAATTCCTCAATTTAAAATGCAAATCTTCTAAAAACTTTTCCCGTGGGATCTTTAATAAGTACAAGACTGGTACCAATCTCTTCGTAAAGAAACGTAGGTTACGAGTTGACATGGTGATATGCTGCAAATCGTGTGGAAAAAAGTTATAGCTTAGAAACAAAATGGCGGCAAGGAATCAGAACACAGGGTACTGGATTAGTTTTTAGGGTAGCAGCAACATATTTACTAGATACCAATATAACTGACTATACTTCTAGGACTCCCAAGACTCCTCACCAGTGATATAGACAGAAAGGGGGATTAATAGGGCCCTCAGAGAAGTTGAAATTTACAGTACATACTGTATTTAATATATATTTTGCATTTCAGTACTCCATACCCAGCACAGAGTTTTGAATTTGTTTTTTTTATGTCAACAAGTTTGGTAGACACTTATTTCACTTCTTAGACTCATTACGCTATGAGGGACTGCCATCTGGTGGGTATTTTTGGTATATTTCATCTTCCGGTAAAAAGATTTATTGAGACCGAACTATAAGAGATGGACATTGAATTTTTCCCGCCAAATGTTTGAACGAACCACAAAGGGTTTCAGCGAAGTGTACAAGAAATACTCTTGTAGCAAGTATTGAATCTGATGGTGGGCAAATGTCAAGAGAGTTAACAGGTTATATCAAGAGAGATTCAGGTGTCTTTTAAATAGTGCCCAACTAAAAGTCGGTGTGCGACGTATGCAAAACTTCCTGTTGGTCCATATTTGCAATAATATGGTCAATAAAATATGGGTCGATTCGAGGCAAAGATCCGACATTAGTCGTGGTGATTACCGATCAAATAAATGTTGTCAGGCTATTACCAAGCTTATTTAAAATTTGCCCTTCATTTGACCTACAAAAGTCGAGTTTAGGTACTTAGTAAAACTAACCAACTTTGTATATTATTCTATTTATCGTACCTACTACCTACGTATACTATGTTGGTCAAATAAAATTGTACTAAATCTGGTGGGGTAAAAATTTAAACGAAAGATATTTTATTGATAAATATATACAAAGTAGGTCGAAAAATATAGTGACCCTTAAGAATAATGTTTATTTTAAGAATTAAAGTACTATTTTTATTGTACCTACACACTAACATAACCTAAATTGTTTACATTCTACATAATAATGAGAGTGATGCTACCTTTTTAATTTTAGTATTTATTTACTGAAATAAAGATAAATTACGTTTTGCAAAATAGAGATAAGTAATTCTTTAACAATTAAAAGAATTATTATAAATTAACATGTTGTTTGGGTGAGAAAATATATACCTCTTTCCATCTGTCAAGTTCAGTAACCCTGTCAGCCAGTCGTACATTGTTATGATACGTATCCCATTCTGTCCGGATTTTGGTCTCATTCCGCAGTTGTCTGGATTCGTGCCTCAGATTGAAAGCATCAGTTCGCCGTGTATTATTTGTTTGTTGACTTTGCCATTGTTTTGCATACCAATCGGCCAAGCCAATATGAGCAATTGGCTTTTCGTAGGTAATTACAGACATTTCTTAATAACTAAAAAAAATCATTAATTATATTAGATATATAAAATATATACAGGTTGGTGTACTTATATCGGGTACGCGGCTATGCGATAGAGCGTATTGTCGCCCTATACATGACTCCTTTCTTAACAGTGCCCCTGTACCCGCCGCCGGACGTACACCAACCGGTATATTTAAAGAATATTGGAAATTAGGAGGCTGATAGTTTTGAAGGTTTTATTAAATATATAAGTTGTGTTATTTCATATCCCCTGTGCTGGTGTTAATTGCTTTCAAAATGAGTTTTTGCCAAATATCACGTTATCGATACACCCTATTGTAAAAACTAAATAGAAAATGAGATCATTTATTTAATTCTCGTTATGTATTACATACAGTGTTTTACACAATTAAATTTCGATATTACAATAGATGTAATCAGAGTTGTACTAATCGGATTAGAAATAATTAGTGATTACTAACCTTTGATTATTTGATTAATCAATAATCATAATCAGTCAGCAATTCAAAATAGTTAATCATCAATCTTAATCAACCAGGCTAGCACTTTTAATCCTTAATCATTGATTACTTTTTATTAAATCGGTGACTGATTTCAATTAATGATTACTTTTCAATCAGTGATTGCTTCTTTTAATCAGTGATTGAAATCAGCGCATGCCTAATATTAATATTATTCGATCCCGTTGAGAGACTATAGCTTTGTTTTGGTTCCGTTTATTACTGTTCTAGAACTGTTCTTGTCATGCGCAAAGTTCCCGTCATGAGCAATACACCAAAATAGATATATTTTCTAATTTGCGCATGACGGGAACTGTCATAGAACTGTGAAAATTCTGAACCAAAACAAAGCTTATTTTCTTATAGCGAACTCACATATTCTCCCAGAAGAAGAGCAATGCGAGTCACTACGATGGTACGATTGGTATCATTAAAAACAAATTCCAAATTGGGGCAATAATTTTATATTTTAATTTAGTATGTTAACTTTTTATTTATCACTTGTTTCGTTGTTTACTGTTTGCGTATAAGTTATGCGGCATTACTATAATTTATAGTTCTAAATAGTTCATTATTTGCTTATTTATTTATAGTCTATAAATAAAAAAATAATGAAGTGTTTCGAGCACATTTATTTCATTAGAATTTTTTTGTTTCGTTTTTCATTTCATTTTTGTTCATAATGAATATTTATTTTATTATTAAATTAAGTATTACTAAATAAAAAGTTAAGAATTTCCGTTTTTTTTTTAAATTTAGTTACTGATTTATTGATTAATAATCATCAGTCAATGAATTTTTCCAATTTATTAATTAACCATCAATCAATTAATATTTCCAAGTTATGGGTTAATCATTAATCGATGAATATTTCCAATATATTAATCACTAATATTAATCTTTGAATAAATACGTTGATAAAGCAACAATCTTTAATCAAACCCTTTTTCTCCTTAATCAGCACAAGTCTGGACATTATAGACGAGTATTGCAACATAATAATTGACCCAAGCTAGTGCTTTCGTTGTACAAATCATTACTCCATAGAGTATATTTTTAAGTAGGTACTATTTTTATTAGAATATTTTGAATAACTTCCAATATAGTGCCGTCTTGTAAAATCCACCATAGGGTGGATTTTACTTATAGTTTATGATGCACTGGCGAAGTCTATAATAGAATATTGTATTATAATATAGATTTATAATACAATATTCTATCATAGACTTCGCCAGTGCATCATAAACTATAAGTAGGATAAGATTTTTATTTAGGATATGTTTTAGCTGGTGAATTTTAAATATTAATTTACTAAGCTTTTAATCATATATCAATATATACAGTGTGGAAATTAAATAATGCATAAATTCAGTAATTCCGTTGATATTAATTTTTTTGGAAAAAATCTCGAAGGGGTATAGCGAATAGAATGTGAGAAATGAATTTTATAATCGTCTTGGGTATTGTCAAATGGTACAGGGTCGTCAATTTGAACATTTAGTGTAAATGTAATTTAACAACTGTTATTTCTGTGCTTATTTTTGTGTTTGATGATATTGTTAGTTTTTTTTTCTGGTTAATCAATTTAGTTTCTTTTTATTCCAATGTTTGCCTCACGAAGTTATCGTTATTACTAAATTTGAATTGAGCAGATAATAAATTTCTAGTTCGATTTTTCAACTATTTGTATAAAAACGAATGTGCCGTCGATAACTTTCCGTAAAACTTAGGCAACTAGATAAATTTTCCCAATTTAATGAATTTTTGTTATTTGAACTTTAAGACTGTTTTTCTCGATTTTTTTTCAAATAATAACATACTGAAAATTTTATGCGGTCGGAACCGGAATATAAACTACTACCAAAATCAATAATAAAAAATATAGGTTGTCACTTAAAAACAAGTCGATGATGTCATAACTTAAAAAATAAATGACATAAGAAACTGAAAATAGACTGAAAATATTTGCTGAAGCTAAAATCGCTATACCCCTTCGAGATTTTTTTCCAAAAAAATTAATATCAACGGAATTACTGAATTTATGCGTTATTTAATTTCCACACTGTATATATATATATATATATATATATATATATATATATATATATATATATATATATATATATATATATATATATATATATATATATATATATATATATATGTATGTAATTTATTAACATTTTAAATTTAAAATCGGTCAATAAATGGACTTGAAACTGTGGTTTGAAGTTCGAGATGGCACAATAAGCATTTTCATTATTCATAAAAGAGTAATAAGAGCCTTAGAAGGTGTGATCAACTTAAAAATTGTAAACCATGGTTCATTAAATTTAATGTATTAACGTTACCATCGGAGATAATCTGTTATAATCTGATTCACATAAAGGAACATTTGAGCGAATATACAAGGAATGGTGATTCATGAATCTAACGAATATAACACTCATAACTAAAGCTGCAAATCGTTTCTGTGTATCATGGTCGTAGAGTACAGATGTACTTACTATCGCCGGCATTCACCTTGACCGTGAAACTCTTTCTCCAGTCCAGTCTATTATTAGCTTTCGAGTTGTGTACACGTTAAGTCACTTGGGCTTATTGCATATTGTTTTTGTGTTTTTATTTTATTTGTTGTACTGTATTGTTGATATTAATTTAATAATAAAGCATGGCAGACGTATGTAGGGGTAGAAAACGGCCATTTGCTGACAAAGTGAATAAATTCATAGGTGAATTCCCGGATTTATTCTATGATGGTGCTAAAATAATTTGTAAAGTGTGCGAGAAAGATTTGATGTGCTGGGATAAGCGTGATTGTGGACTTCACGTAAATAGTGTACACCATAAAAATAAAAAAAATGGCGTGCCTTCGACAATACAGTTTATGTTTGATTTACTATTATTGCTGATTGCCTGTTATGTTCCGCTGCACATACTCGATAAACAACCATTTCGAGAGTTCTGGAATAAATACATTGCTCAGGTGAAGTTACCAAGTCGCACAACGTTATGTAACTATCTACCAACTGTACACGTAGACATGGTAAATAAGATGAAATGTGAATTAAAAAATACACGGCTGTGGTCATCTGTTGATGAGACAACAGATTGTAAAAAAAATTCTATTTTAAATGTTATAGTACGAGTACTGGACCCTCTTAAACCGACAATTCCACTGTTAGTAGCTAGCAAAAGACTAAGTCAGTGTACTAGCGAAACAATTATAAGGGTGGTGCTGGAGACGTTAGAAAAATTTGAACTGTCAAAAAGTCAAGTGTTAATGTTTGTGACTGATGGCGCCGTGACAATGCGTTCGGTAGGCCGTTCTTTGCAAGAACAAGGTTGTACGTTTATACATGTATTTTTGACAGCCCTAATTATGACATTTACATATTCATTAGTCGTTCTTAGTGATGACAGATATTTATGTTAAATAAACTAATATTAATAAAAACCTATTCTTCAAAAGGGCTTCCATTAAAAAAAGTTAAAACAAAATCTTTCACACAGAAACTGAGCTATTTCAGATTTTAGCCATGGCGTGACAGCCATCTTTTAGTGGTCGCCATTGTGTATAGCTATCGATTTGACATGGCCATTTTTATATACCCAAATATGTTAACACTGACGTAGTTTTCTACGAAACACCAAAGGACCATATACTGCACTCGACGAGCGTTTCGCCAACCAAGTTGGCATCATCTGCAGATGATTAAAATAGTTCAACGCGAAATGCGCGTCGAGTGCGTTTTGGTATTTCGTAGAAAACTACATCAGTGTTATCTTCACATCAAAGGTTCCAACCCACTCCAGAACTTAAATATGTGTCTATCTTGACGCCAAATGGCGTTGTGTCCCACCGATTTGTACCGACACCTCGATTTTCCCCAGGAGGCCCATGCGAATTTTATTCTTTATTTTCTTATGTAACCATTGTTACACCGGTATAGGAGACATTTTGAAACAAAAAATTTTGAAACAAATATTATATAAAATGGCGGGAGCACAGGGAATACGAGACAGTTTCGTTACCTTCAACGATACATAATTCGACGCCACACGTACAAAATAAGTTAAGTTCCCAGATAATTACTTTGTGGAAAAGCAAATATTTAACTGCTTACATAGCAGAAAGCTCAATATTCACTATATTTTTGCATTACAATTGGCTGTAAATGTAATATTTTCTTGTTAGGTTAGTTGTACAAGTAAATATTTTATTTGAAATTATTATATTAGTGAAGCGGAAACCAGGCCAAATCGATATATTTTTGTTAAGTAGGGAAGCTAGTGCTGAACACTTTTATTGGCAAAAAAAAGTCAAAATCGCCACTTTTAAAAAAAGTGTTTTATAACACATACATATAACATCATATCTGTACAGCTTTTTGAGATACCAACCTCGCTATTTTTAAAGCAGTTAATAAGAGCTGTTTATCTCAATTTCGTGAAATAAATTATTTTTTTGTAAAGAAATTGCAAATGTGGATACCCTGTATATAAACTTAAATCTGAATAGTTGTTTAAGGGGTTTAAGAGAAGCAGAATTTGTTATATAGATTGATTTTTTTTTGTAAATGATTAAATAAAGAAGTTTTTCCTCTGGCAACCCCATCCTTGGACACACTGTAATCAGAAGGGCGTAAAGGCCAGTGTAAGTGCTATGTGTATACGCCCTTCTGATGTTATGCCCTCGATATGTATATTCATTTTTATATATTTTTGCGTTGAAATGTCAACGATTGTGTGTTAAACAAATTTATTTAAATAATTGAAAATTAACATTTTTCAATGAAAATTTTGTTGCTTATTTACACAAATATTATTTCTTATACTACATTCTTAAAAAAAAATTACATTTGATATAAATTATATGTAAATGTTTAAACAATATAAATACTTGAGTCCGACAGCCGGAATGTTTCTAATTTCAAATAACGTAGTATAATAAACAAAAAAAAAAAAAAAAAAATTCAACAAAATTGGTTCAGTTCTTGTGAGTTCCGAAGTAAAAACCTTCATTGACTCGATTATAAGGTAGATCTGTAAGTATGACTGCATTACTCGTAAATCTTATTTAACATACGAAAACGGTTAAGTTAACTCAAATTTTCAAATGATCCAAAATAAATGGATGTTAATTTATCCTCTTATATCAATGAACTATATTTCAATTAATAAATAAAAGTACAATAAAATACTAGGGTTTTTTCATAGATGAAGTGAGATATATTCAAAATTAGTAATAAATAGTAAAAGTGTACCCAATAGGTACAAAGTCGTAATCATCTCACTTTACTTAATTAAAAATTAAGCAAAACAGCTATACACATAGCTACTACTTTCGTAGTAGAGTATACACTTCTTGATGATTTAGTATTATATGGAGAAGTGTTTAAGTTTTAATTGTGATTGACCACTAGTGAAGTATTTTTACCAAATAAATGAAAACCCTTCTTGAGGCCGTTGCAAATGCCATTAGTAGATTGGTTTCTGGTTTTTGCCTTCATCAGTACGAAGTAGGTGAACGCAAAGTCACAATAACGATTTCAGCATTAAGTTTCTATGTTACAATGGAGTACTAGGAGTTACCTTATTACTAGTTAGTACTTTATTATCACATAGAAATGTATAATGGATTTTTTTTTTGAAGAGGAAGCAAAATTCTTTTATCTTCTACAATATATTTATATTTTTTTGTTTATATGGAATCTAAATCACATTTAATATGATAATTCAGCATCCGCTGCTGGATCAATATGACTGAAAAACTAATTATGTATGTCTAAGTTAAAGAGAGAAACAATTAACAAAATAAAATCACAGTATGTACGTTGTTCAGTTGACAAGATATAGCGCGTATAAGATTTTGATCACATACGTTATGATGACAGAGATCGAATTTTTTTAGGATGAATCCATTAACTCCCCTTTGTAACTCTTCAAAAGATTAAATATGGTAGTAAATATTAAAACAATTTTTGGTTACTCTAGAACAGTCATAAAAGATGAATTTAAGTACGAATTGGAAGTAACAAAGGTGGTAGAATGGTGTACAACTTAACTTCTCTGATAAGGTAAAATGTCTAGTTGTAATCCTAGACCAAAAACTCACCTAAAACAAATACCTGACCAAGATTACTCAGAGAAACAGGGGCTACTTGGATGTGACGCAGGCTCTTCGGTAAAACTTGGGGCCTAAAATCAAAAAGGATCTATTGGTTATACTTAACAGTTTTCAACCCATTGTCACCTATGCATCATTCATTAATCGTTAAGTATGGTGGCAAAAAACAGAAGATAAAACCGCACAAATAAGTTGCTAAAAGTCAACGGTTAGCGTGTCTGGGAATCACAGGAGCAATGAGAACCTGTCCAACAGCAGGAATGGAAACGTAGCTCGATCTGATCCCCTTTATATGTGCATGTAAAGAAGTAAGCAGCCCTCAGCGCTCAAAGACTGCAATCTAAGAAATTCAAAACAGGAGATCTGGTTGGACAATGGACATCCAAGTATTCTGAATGTATTTCAGTTAGTTTCAATAACAAAACCTATTGACACAATGCCAGTGAGATTTTAAAAATCCTAGTTTTAAATTTACTTCAAAATATCCATTGTTTCGCGTGTTATTTGCGTATGTTTTTTTGTTTTGTTTTAAATATCTTTTTTACATTTTTTTTTGTTTCAATTTTGCCATTCAGGAAGTAAAAAATAAATTTAAAATGAACTAAGAGTTTGGAAAGTAGATGGAATAAGCTTAAAATATATGCAAACATTTAATAATGTTTCTTTGTTATAGTTTCATAATAATATAATGAAACTTTAACTTTATGGATAGTGTAAAATGACACCTTGGAAAATGTTTAAATGTACTCACCTAAATAAATAATAATAAGATATTTGTGCCAACTTTGCTTGACTTAAGAAATATATTGACAAAACTTCTGTCGAACGCTATTGCATAGAGACGAAACAAGACAAATTTAACTAAATACTACTTATGTTACTTTGGAAACAAGAAAGTGCTGTTAAAATCAAAGAGTATTAAATCATTATTACCTGAGCAACACCTATAAATCTGCTTTTTTAATAAATTCAGTTTTTCTGAAACCTATATGAGGCATTTTAAACCATTAGCAATTATTAGTGTGTTATTATTTCTTAGTGTAGATTTTATGCACTATATTTCGGATCAGAGAGATGATATTTGTAGCACACTCCAGAGACGACTTCATCCTTATGTAAGAAAATAATTTAGGGCCAGTTTTCCACCCTTTATTAAGTTTATGTGGTACATAAATTCCATGGAAATAATTGTTGATACAATCGTATCCAAGGAAGTTATCCACAAAATAAATTTAATGGGAGATGGAAAAACTGGCAACAAAATTTTTTAGATAACGCCAACTCCATATGATATCAAATTCTTTCTCAAATATTTTAATTGAAATTATAACGTAATACAAATTTTTCCGACGAATCAACTCTATTTAAATGCCATTGTCAAGAGACAAAATTGTAGATACTGGGTACAGCAGAGTCCACATTGGATGATGGATGGGTACACACAATGTACTCAGAAGGTGAATGTATGGTGTGGTATTGTATCCCAAGTAACACATGTGGTCCTCTTATTACGATTAAAACTTTATAAATAATATATCATGGCAACTTATAGAATTAACTGGTTATATTGAAGATTTATTCAGCACTAATTTGCTTATAAAGCAATTGGGTGGAACAAGATTGCTGTTAAAACGATCTCACAGCATAAATATAAAGCTACTTTATTAAAGCATCTTATACAGTTTTATTCTACTTTATAAAAGACTTAGTAAGATCATTTATACAGATACAAACCACGTGGAATGATAACAGGTGTATATACCTTTATATAACAATTATGCAACTATTTTACAGCTTATCTATTCCTCGATAGTGGCTATACTCGAGTTCTACGATAGCTAGAAATTAAAAAAATACAAGCAAACTAGATAAGAAAGTCTATAACCAGAAATTATTTTCGAATATACAGGGCGAGCCAAGACGAAATTACAGGATCAAGTGCCTTTTTTTTAAATGGAATGCTATGTATATCAGTACATTTCTTGAAGCCTCTTTCTAGACTCTATTCATTCCTATATTATTATTGACTCTTTCCCAACCACTTGGATGTAACGAATTTTTTTTGATGAAATAATGCCATCTGCAGATGCATATTGAAAAAATCACCAGTCACAATTATGGGTTTTACGAAAAACGTATGTGAATACTAGTTACGAGACATCTAATTAATGTTTTTGAATCATTTTTACTTCCTAAAAATGTAAAGGGTGGCCAAAAATTATTTTTCAATTATGAACTTTTTAAATTGAATTTTCTCAATTTTTTCAAATGGAACACCCTGTATATGTTTCAACGATGTGATGTAGAAACGAAAAACGAATATTTTTTGTAAGTACTTCCCTATGGCTAATTGCAACCATTTTCGTTTCATTGAGCAATAAGTACAAAATTCAAAAATAAACTTAAAAAATAGAGATTTCTTCAAATAATTCGTTGGAAAAATTTATAATAAATGCTCCACATGTTGCCCATTGCAGGTCATTTAGTGGGTCCATTTCTTCCAATCCATTGAAGTGGGTACTTATTATTTAAGTGGTTTCTAACTTCATTTAAATGTGGTGGAGCACCATCTTGCTGAAACCACATCCTATTTTGAATCCTTTAAGGAAGATTCACCAATAATTGTGGCAGATAGTTTTCCAGAAAATGAAGATAAATAGCTCCAATCAATGTACCATCAAAGAAATGTGGCCTTATTACATGTTTGCCAATAATTCCTTCCCAAACGTTTATAGACCATCTGTGCTAAAAAAAGTAAGGATTTTCCGAAGCATAATAATGGAAATTGTGCCTATTAACAAATCCATTTTTATGAAAAGTTGCCTCATCAGTGAATAAAACATTAATTACTTAAAAAGTTGACATCTTGCATTTTATCTCTGGCTCAATTACAAAACAGTAGATGCCTTTGAAAATCATCATCAGATAGTTCCTAGTGCATTTGAATATGATATGTGCGAAACTTATTTGTTTTTAAGAATCGACTAACAGACAGTCTACTTATTCCTACTAATGAACTCACTTTTCTTTGACTAATATGGGGATTCTCAACCGTTGCCAGCATCACAGAAAACTCATTTTCTTTGTTCACAACAGGTTTTATTCTTTCACGTTTTTATATTCGACATTTCCAGTTTCCACAAATCTATCGAGAAGGTTTTGGATGCTGCTAACATCAGGAATCCTTCTTTTTAGGATACTTTTCCTTATAAATTCTATTGGGAAGCAAACAATTTCTGTCTGACTCGTCCAAAACAAAAGTCATGTCTACAAGTTCCGCTTCATTAAAATTCTTTTTTGTAAAACTCGAAATGTTTTAAATTTAATACAGATGATAACTGACGACCGAAAAGTGCGATAAATGTTCGTTTTTACAAGACTATTTATACTAAACTGAGGTTTTATTGCTTGTCGAATAACGAAAATAGCGAAAAAATTTACAAAAAAAACTATTACAGTAAGGGACCAGTTGAATACTATTTACCCACTTCAATGTATTGGAAGAAACGGTCCCACTAAATGACCTCATTTCAAAAGCGCATAGCGACGTGTGTTAATCAAAATAGGCAACATGTGGAGCACTTCTTATAATTTTTTTCTAATGAATTATTTGAAGAAACCATTATTTTTTAAGTTTATTCTTGAATTTTGTACTTATTTTTAATAAAACGAAAATTAGCCATTAGGAAGCACTTACAAAAAAATGCTCGTTTTTTATTTCTACATCACATAGTTAAAAAATATTTCATTAAAAAAAAAATTGAGAAAATTCAATTTAAACAGTCCTTAAACGAAAAATAATTTTTGGCCCCCCTGTACATTTTTAGGAAGTAAAAATGATATAAAAACATTAATTTGATGTCTCGTAACTACCGATATACATTCCATAAAAAAAAGGCACTTGATCCTGTAATTTCGTCTTGGTTCGCCCTGTATATTCGAAAATAATTTCCGGTCATAGACTTTTTTTATCTAGTTTACTTGTATTTTTTTTTTATTTCAAGTTTTCGTAGAACTCGAGATATCGAAGTCCGACGCACTATTGCCCCACCCTGTATAACATTGTTTTAAAGGCTTTTAAGGCAAAATTTTATAGCAATATAGTTATTTAAGCCAAAGGCCACCTATGTCAACCCTAATATAGATTATTTATTTATACAAGTTTTCTACGTGTAGTAGAAGTATTCTATAAAATATTTATACAAATGAAATTCTCTTTTGGAGCTATGTAGCTGCGGTTTTCCACCTTTATAGAACTCTTTCACAGCTAAACTTACTTCTTCTCATAACCTCTTAAATGATCACTTAAATAGTTTGATCGAAGCTCCGTGCGTATTTCATGTGCTGATTTTACCGAATTTGCCATGGAAAAAGTAAATATGGAACAATCCATTAAAATTTAAAAATTACTGTTTATTGTCAAAATGATTCACACGTGGGTGCCGGGAGAGGATGTACACTTGAACCCTTCTGGAGAAAGAAGTGTGGAAGATCAGAAAAACACAGTATGTTTTTCTATATCTACTGTGGCTTTAATTTCTAAATAAAAGGAACCAATCCATATGTTTCAAAATAAATGTCTTAACGAAGGCCTCGCCACAAATCTATTAAAATGAAACTACTAAGAGTCGGTTTATCGATGCTCGCAGTTAAGTCCTATCTTAATTAATTTTCAAAGAATGCTAGTTTCTACCATGCATCGATAAACCGGCCCTAACTAGGCTAAATATTGCAACAGAAAATCAGACTGTTTGCATCTTCCGCCACTGCAATACATCTTCTAGAATAAATTCTACCGGACCCTATGCTTCGACAGCTCAATTTTATTTGATAATCACTGGTCTGCAACGAAATCCTCCTTTAAAAAATTATGCTATAAGTATGAAGATTTTAATGCTCTGAATCTATTCCCGTTGGCCGATTTTTTCTATCACGTCTAGATTTTTTATATGAATTTTTTTTTAAATTTCATAAATTTTGTTTTTTTTTAATTTATTTTTTTTTGTCAACATCAAGAACAGTATACATACATACAAAATAAGTTTTAGCGAGTTGTAAGAGAAAGAAAGTAAAGTCACAGCGAATACTGCGCATGCGCATATCTACTACCATAAAAATCACTGTCAATACTTTCTTTCTTTCTCTTACAACTCGCTAAAACTTATTTTGTATGTATGTATACTGTTCTTGATGTTGACAAAAAAAAAAATTTAAAAAAAAAACAAAATTTATGAAATTTAAAAAAAAATTCATATAAAAAAATCTAGACGTGATAGAAAAAATCGGCCAACGGGAATAGATTCAGAGCATTAAAATCTTCATACTTATAGCATAATTTTTTAAAGGAGGATTTCGTTGCAGACCAGTAAAATGTACCAATACCATAGTGATATCTTTTTTATTTACAATCAGTGGTAAATACATATGTGATAATTTTCTAATATCATTTGGTTTGCTTACTAAAATGTTCTTATGTTATGTAGCAAACGTTTTATGCAGACAATTTGATACAATAAAGTGCAAACATCTACCAAATTCAAGACAACTATAGGGCTGAAATTAACAAAAAAGTTCCAATGTCATATATCCCTCTAGACCAAAATTATATTATCATGAGTTGAATTATTACATAAAATGTGGATTTTTAACAATCACATTCAGCTGTCTGAGAATTTTATTGATATGTCACTGAATGCGAATTTGCTCTATTAAGGTTTCATTAGAATACCTTATACATCTTCTCGAAATGCTATTAATGTCACTTCTACACAGCCAAAGTAGGTACTATTTTATTAGTTTATAATTGTTTTATAAGTGAGCTTCCTCGAAAAAAATATCTCTTATAAAGTGAGTTGCACTTATATACAGTCAAAGTGCTATTTTAAGGATTTATAACTGCTTCTGTAGTGACTAGTGACCTTCTTCGATTCCTTCAAGGAGCCATGTTGTATTTTCTAAAAGTAAATATGACGGGAGGACCATTGCTATCAATTAATTTTGACTGTATTTATCGCATATTTTAATGCATATGAACAAATTTTTTATTAATAATACTTTATTTGGTCATTAATTACATAATTTAATATTTTCGATGAGATTTCGATTTTTCTAGCGTTATACAGATCAATGAGGGCTAACGTTTTCAGGCTCACCAGTTGGCGCCACTGGTCGAGTAAGGTCATGTCAAAAGTTATTGTTAGGCGTGGGAAAGTTTATAGTGTTTTATTATAATTATTTTGTACACCAGCAAATAAAAAACCCTTGTTAATTGTGCCTCAGTGTTGTGCAGTTCCATTTTGTTCGGAAAGGGCGAACATATGCTTCCGAGAGACAAAACTGGCCTAAAACAATGGTTGATAGAGATAACTTTTCTCCTTCGAAACAATCGTGTGTTTGTAAGAAACATTTTAATCCTGACGATTATGCGTTACCTAAGGAGTCTACTACAGAAAATCGTGAGTAATAATCATGTACATTCGTTGTTTTCATCATATTCATTCTTGATATAACCTAACTTTAATGACATAAGACACTTCTGATAAGTACAATAATTTCCCTACTGAGCAAGTAAATTTCTAATTTCCCTTTCTGCCATAATTGTGTTAAATATTTTTCAGCTAGTTTTTATAAAAATTACTAAAAACTAGCGTTAGAAAGTCATAGTAAACATTAAAGTTCAGTGACATTGACCTTTCCGTACACTAGCGCCTCTCGTGGTGAATTCAAGCACGTTAACCCTCATTAGAATAAATCGGAACATGATACACTTAAATGGAAAACTATATATTAAATTAAAACAAATATTGACGTTTGATATGTCACTTATATGGTGTCATTGGATTCAGAAAATTATGCGGAAATCAAAAATGTAATAATATACAGTGTTACATTGGAAAATCAAATTTAGTGTCACTTCCGATGAAACCGGAAGTGGAAAAAAATCATTTATATGTCAAAAAGTGACGTTTATTAAGTATATAAGATGTTCCAAATTTCAATGGTTTATCTCAAAATTGAAAGAAAATATCTAATGTGGCCAGCACATAACTTTCTTATACCAGTATATATTATCATCCTGATCTAAAAAAATTATTCTATTTAATTCTTCACCTACCTCAATTAAATTTTAATAGCGTACCTTGAAATGTTTCATAAAATTTTTTAAATAACTAATTATCAGCGCCGTTTGATACTGTCAATAATAATTCATGTCATATATTTTACTAATTTCTTATTGATATTGACATTTTTGTAACTAAATTAGGCATTTCAAATATCAAACCGCCAAATTTATACTAACCCCATTTTATGAGATCAAATGTGTAAAAAATTTCGGTTTACCATCGCTTTATTTAAGTACTTGGAAAATATATTTTATTGGCTTGATTTGACATGATTTATAATCTTTCATCTGGCCAATTTTACTCAACGCCGAATTTATCATTGTCTTTGACCTTTAGAACACGTGTACCAAATTTGAAAACTCTATCTCAAAAACTGTGGTTGTCATCGCAATACTACAGACATGCAGACAGATTTTTCCATAAGTTATGTTTTTTCATTATAATTCGTCGAGATTCGTCCAGAAATGCAATACAATTTTTTTATTTTTATTCCCGAAATTGTACCTTTTTTCTTCTTTCATTTATTATGTGTCTTTTGGTGGTACCACATTCGCCAAATTTAATGTGTCACCTAAAATGAAAATCTTAATTGCCAAATTTGGTAAGTCTCCCATTAGTATTCTTTGAGTTATCGTGGCCACACACATACACATACATCCACACATGGACACGAACCGACAGACATCATTCGGAAAATAGTCAGAATGGATTCAGGAGGATTTAAAACGTATCTATCAATCAAAATCTCCAGGTCGAAAAAAATCAAGATTTCTATACTTCCTTGTATTAGGTATAAGAAAGTAAAAAGGGGGGTGTACCTGTGTGATCTTGTTACATCCGGTATATGAAAATCGTTTCAACCCCACCTTTCCTAAGGCAAAAATCTCTACTAACTGAATTATTGTGCCATTTAAAATTTTCAAAGGGATTGAAAGGAGGGTATGAAATTTTTATGGCGAAAATTGGTGTCTTAAAAACAAAGATCGACTTATCTCAGGATTTTTCCAAGGAATTTCTGTTATTGACACGGACTTTATTCCATTATGTCTCCACACTATATAATTTTTATTTTATAATTTTTATTTTAACCACAAAATTTGCGTTAAATAAGGACAGTGTTACGTTGAAATACGTATAGAGGACATTTTGAAATGAAATACGTTTGGATTTTATTGACAATTTAAGTTGACACTATTTTATTATTAATTCAATAAGGTAACCGCACCAGTTTTTGACGGTGTTCCAGTGATTGACACTGATAACTCTGTTTTAAAAAGAAGAAATAGTAACAATTTTCATTAAAATTTGGAAAATTTAATATGTTGGCCACTTTGTAATAGGTAGGACAAATCTCAGTTGATTTAATATTAAGTTACAAATAGTGGAGGTTCTCCATGAGTTATGTTGCTCCCGTTTCTAAGTGATGGTAAGCATATCCAATATTTTAGTGGTATTTCTTAACATTTATGGGTCTATAATACAGACAATTAAAACCATTTTCAGCAATAATTTGTACTATAAAGTTATCTAACCTCATTTTTACAAGGTGTCAAAGACTAGGTCGTGTAAACGATGGTATGTTCCATTTATTGACATGCATGTCGATCGATAACTGGTGTATGAGTACATTTTTAACTAGCGACGCTGTAATATTAAAGTAGTTATCTCGAGGAAATCCTTCACATTTGAGCTTAATTAAACATTTGGGTGCAGTATTTGACAGAGGTGTCGATAACTGGAACATTACATGTCAATTACTGGAACATTCTGTCTTCCAGTAATGGCGCCAAGAAAGGAGTACTCTGAAGACCAGATGAATACAGCTGTTGAAGCTGAAGAGGAATGCCAGTAGCAAAAACATTTTCCGTTCCTAGAACAACATTAATTTATAAATCGGGAAAACACCCACAGATTGTCGAATAGTCACCAGTAATAAAGAAACCTCACTGGGGCAGTGAATACTACCACTTGCTCAAGTCCATCATGAAAATCAGAACTGGTCTGGAAACGTGGCGCACGGAGAGCAAATAATGAAAAAACAGGAAAGAAAGAATATTGAACATCATGATAAAACAATAGAAGAAAAAATTAAGAAAGTTTAGGAGTTAATGAAAATACTGAAACAGGATTTATGAGCACAATTTTGCAAAGCTGAACCTAAAAAATTAAGTTTCACCAAAAAATTATAATTCACTCCATCCCACTCCTCCTCCTTCATTGACTTCATCTCCATTGAAATCAAAAAGCTCCCCCCTTAAGTTCAGTTCAAACCACGCAATACACCACACCCTTAAAACTATCTTCATCTTTTAAAGAACAAATCCCCACCTCATTTAAAAAGGCTTTGTTTTGGTCAGAAGAAAAGAACCCCCCCCCCTAAAACAGAAAAAAGAGAAAATATCTTCTAGAATGGCAACAATATCACATAAATAAAGAAACTGAGAAAAAGAAAAAAACAGGAAGAGAAAGAAAAGAAGGCAGAAGCAAGGATACTAAAAATATAGAAAACAGCGATCGAGAGACAAAAAGACAAAAAGAAAGAAAGAGAATTCAGATTCTGAAAGTTCAAATAATTACGAGGAGTGGATTGAAGTGGCGACAATCTGGACGACATTAATTCGGAAGAAGAAATAGAAGAACGTGAAGAATTTATATCAATGTTCGGTTCTTTAAAGTACGATGAAAATCACGTGGGAGACTTCGTGTTAGCAGAATTTTGGGGAGGCAATCTTTTTATTACAGATATATACGTGTGATATTATATTCATTTCCCCATTTAACCGAACCTTTACTCTTATAATAACAGAGATAGCAATAGTAGGCCTCAAATTTGGGACATATGTATATGTGTAATAGAAAAAAATTACTCCAAGGTGGATATTAAAGTTGTATCCCTCAAATCGATAAATAACGAGAAAATGATTTATAAGTTTATAGAAAGTGACGCGTCGACAATAAAGTTGGAGGACATTCTAGAAAACCTACCTCACTCAGAACTTCACACTGGTGGTGGAAAATATATCTTTCCAAAACAAAAATAATATACATATTTGAATCTTAACATGAATACCATATTTTAGGCCAGGCGACAGGTAGTTCAATAAGGAAATAATTAGTGGAAAGCTGGAAATTGCTTTAATCGTTTTATTTGGACCCAGATATTACTCTCCCAAGTTTTCCCACCTCGAGCGAAGTCGGCGTTGGCCCTTCTGGCCCTAAGAAGGTACCATTTTTCGGTTTTTTGCAAATATCTCCCAAACCATCAACTTTATCAACAAAATACTTATAAAAAATAATCTAGAGTAAATTTTCTACAAAAATGTTCTTTACCGTTTGTCTCTAAAGTGAACCGTTACGATGCTACGACCATTCAAAGTGGAACCCTTTTTGATTCTTGCGGAAAAGTTATCGAAATCATATGCCATATCAAAGTTTCTACATGTTATAAATATTTGTCAGCATTCCAGGTGTTTTTAATGCAGATATCAATAAAAAAACTGGTCAGTAAGTACATTCAGTTCAGATTCAGTACATTTTACAAGTAAACTTCATTACTTTCTCACTGAGGGCACTGGCAACACTGTGTACGTGGGGATAGTAACACCTGCAGATGCAGCTGGCTTGCCGCGCTCGGCCTATCATACAGCTGGCAACGCTGCTCCCAGACCACAGCAGTGTCATGAACGATCTGGTTGAGTGTATACGTGTTGACGGACAAAATAATCAATCAAGATTGTAGTTTGAGAAAGTGCGGTAATGACCGCGGCTGGTAATCCAACCGTTTGTTTTATTTGTGAAATAGGTTTAGAAGATGGAGACACTATTATAGTGAAGGAGAGAGGATTAAGAACCTTACGTGAAAGTAGTGTGAAAAGACGTGATAATAGACATGTGCAATTACAAGGATTGCAGAATGTTACGGTTCATGTTGTGCCAAAAATCGTATACCAAAGACAAAAATATTGCCGCGGCAATAAAATCTTGGGAAAGGGCAACAACGGATCGAAGCTCGCGATCGTGTGAACAGTTCGACTTCAAGGTTAATTGTATTTTGTGCGGCAAAAATGCATCCGAAGAATTTTTAAAAAGTGTTATTAAAAAACCCATTGACAGTCGCGATACTGTTCATCGCGTGGAAACGCTCCATTTCAAAAACACACTGGTAGAAACAGCTGGTAAGCGTGACGTTGCATGGGCCAAGGCTGTTACTAGGAGAATTGCACATGTAAATGATTTGGTCGCTGCAGATATTCGAAGATTTTGAGGGCTATATTCCTAATGAGAAAACGTTGAAAAACAGGTTGCTTGGTAAATATGGTGCTAATATCATTGTCATAGCAAGAAAAAACAATGAATCGGTGATTTGTTTTCGCGACACAGGCTACAAAATACTCACGGAAAATTGGTACCATTGTCGAAAGATCGATGATTAGGAGGAGCGTCTAAGAATTGTAAAAGCCTCAGTAGACATAATAAGGGAAGATATAAGATCCACGATCTATGATACAGAGACCTATCCTCCATCCGATTCATTTTTTGACGATGCTGCAAGTGATGTTCCCCAATCTTTAAATTATTTAAGCTGTTATACTTGTAAAACAACAAACGGGCGACGGGGGGGGAAAAAAAAAAAAAAAAAAAAAAAAAAGAGGAGGAGGGGGGGGGGGGGAAAATTTCCAAAAAAAAAAAAAAAAGAAAAAAAGGGGGGGGGGGGGGGGGGGGGGGGGGGGGAAAAAAAAAAAAAAAGAAAAAAAAAAAAGGGAAAAAGAATTTTAAAAAAAAAATTTTTTTAAATATTTTTTTTGGGGGGGGGGGGGGGGGGGGGGGGGGGGGGGGGGAAAAAAAAAAAAAAAAAAAAAAAAGGGGGGGGGGGGGGGGGGGGGGGGGGGGGGGGGGGGGGGGGGGGGGGGGGGGGGGGGGGGGGGGAGGGGGGGGAAAAAAAAAAGAGAAAAAAAAAAACCCCCAAAAAATAATTTTTTTTGGGGGGGTGGGGGGGTTTGGGGGGGGGGGGGGGGGGATTTTTTTTTTTTTTTAAAAAAAAAAAAAAAAAAAAAAAAAATTTTTTTTTTTGAGAAAAAAAAAAGAGAAAAAAAAAAAAAAAAAAAAAAAAAAGAAAAAAAAAATAGGAAAAAAAAAAAAAATAAATAAAAAAAAAAAAAAAAAAAAAAAAAAAGAAAAAAAAAAAAGAGGGGGGGGAGGGGGGGAAAAAAAAAAAAAAAAAAAAAAAAAAAAAAAGAAAAAAAAAAAAAAAAAAAAAAACCAGGGGAATTTTAAAAAAAAAATATTTAAAAAAAAAAAAAAAAAAAAGGGTTTTTTAAAAAAAAAAAAAAAAAAAAAACCTTAAAGAAAAAAACACCCCCCAAGGGGAAGGGGGGAAAAAAGGAAAGGTGAGGGTTTTTAAAATTTTTAAGGAGTGTTTTTTTCTGCGAGAGGAAAAACTTTTCATATTTAATTTAATCCTCTCCTCACTTATATTATTTAAGTAAAATTTCTATCGATTTAATTTGATTTTAATCGCTCCATTGATAATTGTTAACATAATATCAATGAACAAATTTTTTTCTAAAAATTGTTATTTTATATTATCTAAATGATGTTAGAGGTCGCAGTTAATGACTTGCTATACGAGTAATTTTAAGATAATAAACATAGTGTTCGCAGCCGACATCATTTTGATTCAAATGAAGTTTACAGTATCACATATTCCACAAAAGAAAACATGGAAAAACCTATGATAAACTAATGGACATTGAAACAAGCTTCTTTAAACATTGTTCCATTAAAATAAGTCATCTATAAGCAGGCACGGACTAGGAAGGCAAAGGCCCGGTGAGGCTTGGCTGGTAGGGGCCCTCATATTTCCTTCCATAAACTGTTGTCACAAAAATAAATCTAAAACCTAATCGATCGACTCCAACATCTGTATTTCAACACCCATGACCATAAATGCATCCGAAAACTGCTGGAAAAGACCCGACTTTAATCTGTTTTTGATAATTTTTAATTTGGAAAAGGCGGTTTCAGGAAACTTGGGTGCAGCTAAGAGTTAATATGAATTGCAATCTGAAATACCAATTCTTTAATAGTTAATGAAACAAACCTTTATAGTTTAGCCAAATAATTTATTCAAATATTCATTAGGTTAAGGTACATAATTCTCAACGGTTCCACGAAATTAAACTCTCTGGTAGTCCGCTAACCGCATCACTCAAATAAGGAAGCACTGGCGGTTCTTCTATAGGGTCATTTGGTCAATGACCTCCCACATACAAATAAAAAAATAGAGCTATTCATTTTCTGAAGTTTAAAAATATATAATATATATTTTTTTAATATTCTTAAAACATATATTAAAGTTTCTAGTTCATTCTATGCACAATACTATTCAAATATCTAGATCGCAGGATTTCGTATCCCCTCCGAGCACCGAGCTCTACATTCATATTCATTACATTATTCATTTATAGAATTTAAAAATCTTGGGTCAATCCACAACGTGTCCTCAAAGCTAGCTACGGACCGAATTTATAACAAATTAAAGTGAAATAGACTTATGCGCGAATCGTCAGAAAGTAAAAGAGACAGAAAACACTGGCGGGGACAATGTCCCTGACACACGGAAACGGTAACGCACGAAGTTTAGTATAGCAGTCGCCAGTCAGCAGTCTTAATGCTGACTAGGTACGCGTTGGTCGATAAATTCTGTCGCGTTGTTTTTAATGTTTCTATTTGTGAACATTTTATTAGTAAATCTCTACTTGTCGTGAAATTAAGTAAAACAGTGTTTTCGGTGCTATTAAATATAAGTGTTGTACAAAATATATTAAAACTGAAAGATGGACATACATAAGTTGGGTTATGAAGACCGAGTGAAATTCAAAGATGGTGGCCATCCAAAACCTAATATGACGATAAAGCAAACATCTCTTGATAAGAAAAAAGAAGTTAATAGGTATTTTTAATTAAAAAAAGTTATCCTTCAGCAAATTTTATTCATTGTTACGCTCATCAACTAAATTTAATTTTACAAAAAGCATCAATCAGGATAAAAGCATAAAAATTTTTTTTGCTAATTTACATAGCTTTTCTTCATTCTTTGGAAAATCGCCAAAAAGAACAGCCGTGTTAGATAATGTTGTTAAGGTGAGATTACCTAAAGCGGCTCCAATACGATGGAATTTTAATACAAAGTGCATAGAGACTGTTTATACCTATCGAACAGAATTATTAGATTGTTTAGAAAAAATCATTGATAATGAATCAGAAAACAACACTCTAAACCAAGCTATTGGTTTAAAAAACTACTTACAAAATGAACATTTTCTTTACTGGTTAAATTTTTTTCATTTAGTTATGCCTCATTGTGATATATTGTTCAATCAATTACAAAAATGTAATATCTATGTCATAACAGTAAATAAGTGTATTGGCGTTTTTAATAGTAAAATTGAAGACATCAGAAATAAAATTTTGAATAACTATTTGGAGGAGACATCCATGCAGTCTGCCCAGAGATGTAAAACGGAAGAATCAAAAAGGAGAATTTCATTAGAAGTTTGTGATATAATTACATCTGAGAGCAAAAACAGGTTTGGCTTTAATAATCATTTAGCAGTGTCTCAGTTATTTCACGCAGATCGATTTAAAGATTATAAAAAAAGTTTTCCTCAAGATATGTTTAAATTAGTTAAAACGGAGTATCCAGTCATAAATCATTCGAAACTTAAAACTGAATTAGAAGTATTATATAGCCGAGAAGATTTTTCCAATAGTGAAGGTGTAGTTGCTTTGTTACAGCTTTTTATTAACAATAATTTGTGCAATACTTTTCCTGAAAGTGTCAAACTGTTAAAAATCTTGTGTACTCTCCCTATGACTACCATCGAAAGTGAACGTTGTTTTTCCACCTTAAAAAGAATAGACATTTTTAAGAAATACCATGGGTCAGGAAAGGTTATCTTCTTTAGCTATGCTTACCATAGAAAGGGCATTAATAAAGAAGATAAAAGACTTTAATGAAAAAGTAACTGACCACTTTGCATCTCAAAAAGACCGAAGGATCGACTTGGAATTTAAATCACTTTAAAAGGTAGGTAATACAGTAAACTTTTCTAATTGACCTCCCTATCTCTTGACCCACGAACCGCCGTTGTAAGGAAGCATAATGCGCCTTTTCGGATAAAACACAAATTACCATACCAGACGTTACCGATATTTCGACAACCCTTTTAGGTCACGCTCTTCCCAAAAAAGGGAGGACACACCCTTTCTATAAATAGGGTACCAAAATCAAAATTATTTTGGACATCTGACATCAGAAACTAACGTTTTAAAGAGAATTTATATACGTTTACACAAATAGTTGTTATGCTGATCTATTTTAGAATTCTCCAGAACGTTTGTAATGCTTATTGTCTTCATTTATCCCTACCTCCCGATCTCTGCTCATTACGTGGAAATTAATGTGTGTCACAGCATGGTCGCAGCCAATAAAATAAAATTAGCGCAATTTAGGATTTTGATATGTATTAAAAAAAAAAAAAAAATACGTGCGTTATTTTTATGCGACGAAAAGATAGGTACATTAACATAAAAAAACTGTCTATTATAAAATGCAAAAATTTACATAATATATTAATATAAATACAAAATACAATTATTTACACTTAAAACTAATATTACCTTCATTAAAATCAAATTTAAAATTATAATCGATATTTTTTACAGTTTTACTAGGAAATAAACAAACACCTTGACGAGTGTACATATCCCAATGAATGTTTTGTCCTAATTCAATAGGAACAACTGGTCCTGTAGAAATTATACTTTTAGATATTCCTTCTAGATTCCAGTCAACCCAAAGGGCAATTCCATTGCAGTCCAAACTACTGTGGGAAAATTCATAATTTTATTAATTATTCAATCTGTTAGTCATAATAATGAGTATTTCACTCTATGGGATCATTGAGTTGCTGCTCGATTGAACGGGCAGAACACTGACCATGACCTATACAAAGAGAGGAACATGCATAGGTTCTACCGAATTCGTATCGATCAGTTCCTCTGTCAATGCACTGTGCGCATGGCTTCATATAAAATACTCATTTTTTCTTTAATTATTACAGAATTTTTACAGAACTTCTGGAGCTCCTAATTTCAATTATTATACTGGAATATTGGTTTTTAGCTCTTTGTTTTCTGTAGAAAATTCCTTGCTAAAATAATGTCAAAACATCGTCATTTATCAAAGAATTTAATTATTTTCTCATTTATAAAACGAACTCGTACATAATTCAAGGGACAATCTGTATCCACTTTTTCAAAAATGTTACATTTCTGAAAAATATTATAAAATAACAGTTAAGTGTATGATATCAAAACAAGTAGAAAGTATACTGGGCTGTTTATCATAATAATTTGAAAATAAAATTTAATCTTGTTGAAATGTACAGGGTTATCCAACGAAAAGGCCCACCCCTATATTTTGTTTATTTTTTCTGAACTGTAACTTATCCAACCTCTGATTTTGAAGGGACTTTGGAATCGTTTTTGTTTATAAAATAATATACATTGTTGTAATTTACAGTACTAGTAGTTGTAGTTTGTTTAGTTTATTTAATCTGTTTATCAGGGTGTATATTAAAACTTAATTTTAAAATTCCCCTGATTATTCCAGGTTTTTCAGGTAATATTTTTATTTAAACTACAGGTTTTTAACTTCCCACCCTCAAGGAGATACGGAAGTATTATATATTCACATCAAAAAAATTATAAATAAATTCTAGATAACAAAAAGTTAAAAACTTGCATTTTTTTATTAAAAGTTTAGTTTTTGAGATGCGAATTATTTCTACAAAGAATTATCACTTTTTTGTTTAGTCGTTAAGGAACTTTTCTTTTTAATTAAAATTAATCAGAATCAACTATATTTTTTTTATATAGAAAAATTAAATGGTATATACAGATTTATTTGTCTTAAATTGCTGTATACCTCCGATATGTATAACACTATCATATATTAGCCTTTGAGCTATCAAGGATTCGTCTGTTAAATGTTCACGGAAAACCCTCGTTCAACAAAAGTATTACCATGAACCATGGGACAATATTAGAATCATTTCAGTGAATTTTTTTTGATAAGAAAATTTTTCACTTGTAATTTTGAACCAAATTTTGTCTAACCTATCTTGTTTTGTTACAGTCTTCATTTTTTCCACAAAAATCAGTCTTGCATTATATCTCTACTAATTTTTTTAGCCTCATTACCCATTAGCCAGTTGTTATCTACTAAAATTTCTAATGCTATAGCGAGTCTGTTAGGGCCTGTTTCAAAATGTTTGACACAATATGGCGTTAAACATGTTATTCCTTTTATAAATGTGAACTTCAAAGGGCACTTATCAATTAAGTTTTTTTCGAAGGTATAGTATCACTGAAAAAATTCTTTCTTAAATTCTAAAATATCTCTATTGGTTGGTTTTGTCCTCAGGGTTTTAATGTAGACTTTGTCCCAAATGGTAGCTATAGATCTTTAAAGAACAAGCATTTCTCTTTATTGTTTAAATCCACTTTAAGTATTTATTTAGCTGTGGTTATTTCTTCTTTCATTACACTAGGCTTCTTAATTTTTGACAGAATGGAATGTACCACATCATACAAACAATCATATAAATATGGTATGAGCCATATCCGAAACGCAATTGTTTCAGCTTATCACGAAATCTGTCCACTGACGACAAAAAGGACAATAGAGGCGCGCCTTGGTGGAACAAGAATTTGGATAAAATGAGAAAAGAAGTTCGACTCCTCTAATCGAGCTGAAGCTTCGGGCGACTGGGACCAATATAGATCCGCTCTAACGACTATAACAGAGATACAAGGAAAGCAAAAGGGGATCTTGGAGGAAATTCTGTGGGAGAAAGGAAACCCTACAGCTCTTAGCACAGAACCACTTTCCAGGGTGCTTGAATCTGGATGACCAACAGCTGTCACCGTCAGAAGGACGATTAAAACGACCTGATAAAAATGACTGGCTGACAGCTAAAAAGGTTATCACACTACTGGCAATTGAGTGGGCCATCAAATCGTTCCAATCATTCAAATCGCTAGGAGAGGACGAAGTATTTCCAGCTTTACTACAAAACGGACTGGAAATATTCCCATTCCTCATTAAATTATTCAGAGCTTGTCTGGTATGGAACTATATCCCATCCAGTTGGTCGGCGGTTAAGGTAGTATATATACCAAAAATGGGTAGGAAAGAACCAAGCCCTAAATCGCTTGGACCAATTAGCCTGACATCTTTTCTGTTGAAAGGCCTGGAGAAGATGCTGGACGGATATATCATCTTGAACCATCACCCCCTCAATATCCATCAGTATTCCTATCAGACAGGAAAATCAACAGAACTAGCACTCAACAACCTAGTCGAGAAGATCACCCAATCCCTTCAAATGAAGGAAATTGTGGTGGGAGCCTTTCTCGACATTTAGGAATCATTTAACAATGCACTGCCCGACCCTTATATGCAGCAGTAGCCGCCAGAGGAATCGAGACTATAGGAGACTGGATTCATGATATGCTATCAAACAGAACTATAACGACATCTCTACAGAGAGAAACAGTCAGCTTTAGAGCCACAAGAGGATGCCCGCAGGGTGGGGGTTTTTCCCCCCTTTTGTGGTCACTTCTTGTGGACGCCTTACTGGTTATTCTCACACTGTGGGGAGGTCGAGGTTCTAGCATATGCAGATGATCTAGTCATACTAATCAGAGGAGATTCTGAAGGAGTAATATCTAATACACAAGAGACACTGGATGCAGTGCGTAACTGGTGTGACAGGGAACAGATTTCTGTGAATCCTCAAAAAACAGTAATAGTACCATTCACCCAGAAAAGGAAGCTGGAGGACTTGAGATCGCCCTCCTTAATGGGTGAAATTATTCCATTTGCAAACGTGAAATATCTAAGAATCACTCTAGATAAATCACTTAATTGGAACTCCCATCTGGAAAAGGTAATTCACAAAGCGAAACTGTCCTTATGGATATTTGTGGTAAATCCTGAGGCACGGGTCCCGAACAAATTTACTGGATCTATGTCACGGTCATCAGACCAATGATAACATACGGATCCATGGTTTGGTGGCCGAAAGCATCACAACGGACAGCCAAAGCCACACCTCTGGATTACAGAGATTAGCTTGCTTGACCGTAATGGGGGCAATTAGCACCACACCGTCAGCTGCAATGGAAATCCTCCTGGACTTACCCCCCTTTTCATATATATTTGGAGAGAGAGAGGTCAGGTGGGCAAAATATAGACTGCAACAAGCGGCCATTAATATGCCGCAGACTAATATCATGGAGCGGAACAAGTTGGTGGATGACATAGAGAGTCACAGCATCCTGGGAATGCAGTCTGGATACTATGCTTACCATGACCAACTATGAGCTGACCTTCAACATCCTTTTTCCGGAAAGAGATGAGTGGGATCGGAATAAAACCGACCTACTGAGGGCAGACAGCTGCTGGATCACAGATGGCTTCAAAACTTCTGAGGGAACAGGAGCCGGAGTACATAGCTACAGACCAAAGGTAAAGATATCCTCAAGCCTAGGTACTAATGCAACTATTTTTCAGGCCGAGGGTCATGCCATTGAACTGTGTGTGCGAAGGCTGGAATATATGCATCTTACACGCAGATCAATTAAAATTTTTTCAGATAACCAAGCAGCTATGAAAGCTCTCGGCTTCTACCGCTGTAACTCCAAAACGGTATGGAACTGTCAGAAGGCTCTAAATCATTTGAGCAAATTTACAAAGTGACTCTGGTCTGGATACCCGGCCACTCTGGTATGGAAGGTGACGAAATAGCCGACTCCTTGGCCAGAGAAGGAGCAGGGTCACGAATCATCGGACCAGGACCGATACTTGGCATATCTTCAAGTATTGCTAAGATGGTTATCTCAACCTGGGCAGAAAGGAAAACTCTCCAGTATTGGCAAAAGTTACCTGGATTAGTTCATTCGAGGGCGTTTATAAAATACCCTTTGAAATTAAGACTGCCGACTAAATTATCATCTGCATAAACTCGGTCTAGCGGAAAACGCCGAGTGCCGTCTATACTTGGTGGATGATGAGAAGGCAGACCACGTCTTATGCACCTGTCCTGCTGTGGAGAGGATCCGATTCTCAATATTTGGCAAAGGGCAACTGCTGCCACAGGATCTGGACACATTCTCACCCAATAAAGTTATCAGTTTCATTAAGAGACTGAACTCATTGGGTGAAATATAATTAGGAGTGAGCCACAATAGGCCTGCTAATGGCCGCAGTGGAGGGTCCACAAGGACCCACTCACAATAACCTAACCTAACCTAACATATCTGATTGAAATTCTCTCAAAAATGGTTCAATTAATCCCGACACCAATATAAAAAATGCTAATTTAGGCCCCAAAAGATTACTTTTAAGGCTGCTCTATTTATTGCATCTGAACACATGTAATTTTTTTCTTACCCGTACTTCTGTAAATTTGGTAGTATTTCTAATGCCCTCTGGGCAACATTGATGTTTTCTATCCATTGTACAGCACAGAACTTCCGTAATCAAGAAGCTTTGGCCAATCTGGCTAATTTTCTTTCAAGTCAACTTGAAGGTCCTTTAAAAACTTCAGATTTACATTTGGTCCATCCATAGATATTTGAATAATTTTTTTCATTTGTATATCAAGTAAGCCTTATTTATAAATCTTCAGCTCTCAAGAAACATGAATTTAACAACAATTTAGTGTAACAACCTCATTTTTCGTTTTGCAAAAGTATCTTACGGCAATGTTCATTTGTTTTTTTTGGCTAACTTTATTTAATGATTCACCAAAAGAACAGCTTTACACATTTCGCTATCTGGGACATCAATATAATAATAATACAATAATATTCGAAGATTCGGATTATATAAATAGTTCGGATATTCGAATAGTTCGAATATTCGATAGCTCGATATTCGAATAGTCCGAAAATTCGAAAGTTCAAATATTCGAATAATTTAAATAATCGAATATTCGGTTCATGCGAATATTCGATTAATTCAAATATTCATATAATTCGAAAATTCGAATATTTTTTCGAACGAATATTCGAATACTAAAATTTGGAAAATTCCCTGCATTAATTAAAACAATAATCATTGTGTTAATTATATGGATTTATAAATGAGATGCCTCCATCATTATTTCACGTTCACTGGATTTTGGACTTTTTTTTCTTTTCTCAGTGATATTTGAGGTATATTTAATAAAATGTTTGAAATTTCCTAGAGTTTAAACTATATGTAGTTCACCAACATTGTAACACAGACAGGAATTATAGAAAAAAAAACAGACTTTCTAATAGTCATGCATTTTGCAAAATTTTATTAATTAATGGATTTTATCTTTATGTGCACAATTAACAGCATGATCCCTTCTGTGATTAATAGACGTACCAGATAGGGCTGGGAAAAATAATCGATTAATCGATACAATAATTAATTAATTTATCATTTTATTATTGCTCATAATAATTGATTACAATCGAAATTCATCATCGAATAATTGATACCGAATAACTGAATAATCGATCATCAAATAATCGATTGTCTAAAAATTGGTAATCAAATAATCGATAATGGAAAAATTGGTAATCAAATAATCGATAATCGGCTATAACGTGTAATGTTATAAAAAACCAGTGCTTTGCACCCATGCATCATAAGGGTGTCTCGATAGCTCAGTGTACTGCGCACTGCGCCTTCCGTTACCTACGAAATTTCTATAATACACGACCGGACGTGGTGTCAGAACTCAGATCGCTCTATTTTATATCTGCTTTTATTACCAAATCGTAAAATATTGGCAACTGTGCTCTCCAAGTCTCCAGTGCCACAGTGCCCGTCTGCGATCGTATATTGTGTTGTTGTTCGGTGCATGTCACTTTGGTCGTTGGACGTTGAGTTGAGTATTATTCTTTGTGCTAAGATAATAATTATTAGGGCTGGAAAAAATAATCGATAATCGATTAATCGATTTCTTAATCAGATAATCATTAAAAAATCGATAATACGTGATCGAAAAATCGATTATTCGCCATCGAAAAATCGAATATTATCGATCGAAAATTCGAAAACTGAAAATCGATTACAGGTCATCAAAAAACCGATAATCGTGTAATGATTATAAACGGTAAATCGGAAATAATCGAATATTTTTAATTGATTTTCGATTATTAAATTTCATAATTGTCCAACCTTAGTACCAGGCATATTTGAAAGAAGGAAAATGCTGCTTCTATACCTCGTGGACAAGTGAAAATTCATTAACCAAAATTTTGCAACATGACTGAATAAAATAACAGATTTTTAAAATAACCAATATATCTCTCGGAAAACATACAGGAACTGACCGGTATAACGGCTAGAAGACCTAATACATTCAATATTTCTTTCCCTTAAAGATTTTAGACTTAATTTTGCACGTGAAATTTAAACAATAAATTTAGCAATGATCATATATAAATTTGGTTTATAAATTATCTACTCTGTTTTATACTTCAAAATTTTAGATACCATAAATTATCCAGAGTTGGCCCATGAGAGGGGGATATACAAATATAAAAAAAATCTGTTGGCTCTGAATAATAGTGACTTTTTATTTGCTGTTTTTATATATAGACCGAGAGCCAAGAAGCATTTCGTTTAAAAAATCCATAGGAATCATTCGGGTCAATGATTTATATTCAGAAAGATGTAAAAAATTAAATTTTAAAGGTTGCTAAACAAAAGTTTCGGAAGTTTTTTTTTTCACAAAAAACCATAAGATTATTACAGGAGCGCGCAACTTCAGCGTCTTAAAACTATTATTATAAAATAATTAGTAATTAATATTTCGTTTTAAAATTTTAACATATAATTTTTTTTTTAAATTGATGTTTTACCTACCAAAGGTAAATGTAAATGTAATGCAGATTGTAAAACCATAGTCCTGTAGTTGTAAAAACAATAACTTAATCTGTATCTCTCTTTGTAAATGCATAATAACTGCCAAAATGTATCTTTAGAAATATAAAATTTTATGTTAACTTCTATCAATTATTATTAATCTTATTTTTTATCAATTATTATTAATTTTTAATCAATTATTATTATTGCTGTTATTTGCTTAATTTTACCTTATTAAATTTGGATTTTATGATATTTATGCTGTTTTTGATTTCATACCTTACCTCAAAAACTATTTAATATATTTTTTTAATGTTAAAATTTCAAAAAAGTTTTCCACAACGTTGTGAAAAACCGTTAAAAAGACATGCTTTAAAAATTTTAGATCAAAATATTAATTATTAATTTGTTAAAAATTTTCAGTGCCTTTGGCTTTTGGGGGATATCTCGCCTATATCCTCCGTGGTTACGCCACTGTCAGTGGTTACCCACTAATGTATAGTGGCGGCACACGATACAGTAGAATAATGGTCATTAAGACATGTGGTCGAGAGCGAGCTAACACATCATCTCTAGCTTTAACCGATGACGGCATCCTGGATTACCGCACGTCTCGCCTCGCCCCATCCCTCTATTATAACATTTGCCGCGACTATACAATTTGTATAAGAGTTAGTAAATATTAATACTTTTATTCTATACTACTTCTTTTTTAGTATACTTACTCCTCTAGTTGAAATGATCCATTGCATTCTAGTAATGTTTCAGGAATATCCTTCAAATCTAATGAAGCAATTTCAATTTCATTACTTAATGCAATTCCAGGATACTCCCACAGAGGTTGAGCTTCAACATTGTCATCACTGATATTACTTGATTCCTTAAAAATAAATATCATCATTGAATAAAAACATAGAACTGTTCCACAATTTTATAGTAATAAGTGATATGAGCCAAACTATCTATAATTTTGTTGTAGGAAATATAATTTTATATTTTTATATTTATTTCACCGAGAACACAGGAGAATTTTAATAAACTTATTTTTAAATACACAGGAAGTTCTAGTTTTGCAAGAATGGAACTTATATTACTCGTATACCTTACAATATATTCAGTGGCGGCTCGTGATAATTTTACTTGGGGGCTCTAGTTTCTTAAAAAATATGAACAACATAATAAACACTCACTTTCAGTCCCTCGGTAATGTCATCCAAGTAGAACTACGATTTTTTGATAACAAAAGAAAAGTTTTATGTACATATGTACAAAAAATATAATAATCACTTAAAAAATGCGAGTAAATATGTTATTCCTTATACACAAAATCAAGTCTTCTGTCTTTCTGTTCTATGACTTTTTCATCAAAATTGCTTCTGTCATGGATAAATTTCTTATTCAATGGCATCATTGCTAGGGCATTAAGGCGTTCTTCATTCATAGTGTTTCTTAAAAATGTCTTTATTCTTTTAAGAGTTGAAAAACATCTTCCTGATTCTGCAGTAGACATCGGAGTTGTCACAATAATTTTTAGTAACTTGACCGTTTCATTTAAACCATTTTCAGACAGCCAAGAAAGCATGTAGGCCACTTACAATATTTTTAAAATCCGTTCTTGAATAAATGACTTCCAATTCAGTCCTTAATTTGTCTTGTTGTAACATTGAATAAGATTCAACAACTGATTTGAAAGTGGACGTCGAAAATTTCTTTGAATAATTAAGAAAATTTTTTACATTCACTAAAGATGCGGCTTCTAAATAACCTCTGTGACAATCTTTCTTTCATCTGAAAAATTATTGCATCACCTTAGCAATTACGGAATTTCTATTTCCAGGATTAACTTTTCTCCGTTTATTCTCATTCTCAATATTATTAATTTCTTTTTTTATCTCATCAGTTGAATTTCTAATAGGTGATTTAATTTTTTTCAAACTCTTCAATTTTTTTTTAAGTTCAATACTGTCTGTATTTCTGGCTTGAAATTGATTAAATAATATGTCTACATGTGGAAAGATTTTGGGAAATATTTTCTTTAAAATATACCTATTTTTAGTCACCTGCTACTTGTGTTTTATAATATTTTGTCTATAAACTGAATACAATTGAACTGCAATATTTACCGAGCCTAACAAATCCAAATCCGTATTGCACTTTATATGAAATTTCGTGCTTTTTTATTTTCTGATTTAAATGTTTTAGAACTTTAAATCTTGTTACCGACCATATCTTGTCCATTGCGACACAATCGGAATAAAATAGAACACATGGAAAATAAAACAGAGCATTTACCTTATCACATTCACAAATCCACTGACTTTTTTGCAAATTTCCTTAGAAAAATGCCTCGTGAAAACGTGTTCTTCCCTTGTCTGGTTGGTTAAGAGTCAATTCTGGTGTTGGTCCTCCGAGTCTTGTTTGGGGGGGTTAAAAGATGTCTGATTTTTACTTTTTCTGCTAACGGCAGAGTTTTAAAAGTCACTTTCAGAATATTATTTATACCATTCTCAGTCATTTTGGCATCAATCAACTTAAAATAAAACAAAAACACTCAAAACAGTGAAACCACAAATAAATATCGAGAGCGAAACCGACGAAACGATATAAGCATTACTGCGTTACACAAACATTAAAAGCGCACTGCGATTCTGATAACTTGAGCCTTCTGTCGCGTTGTAAAAACCGTTCTCCGCGATCAGCAATTTCCGCGCCTGGTTCGTTTCTTCATATATTTCCTTATGCAAGGAATGGCTCATATGAGCTGAGCCTGTCCCATGTCTCTGGTTAGAGTTATAAGTTTACGGTTAGTACATTATGCGACTTTATTGTGCACATAACCGTCGCAAACGGGTAATAACTATGTTAAAAAATACATTAAATATAAAGAAACTGAAAAAAAAATATATCATGCATTTAATTACTGTTACATTTTCCTAATAGTAATTTGGGAGGCTCTAGCCCCTGAGCCTCTATGGAGTAGCCACCACTGAATATATTAAGCTTCGGTAATATCTCAAGTCTAAAATAGTGGATTTATTCAACGAGCATGTAATAATGGTTATTAATCACGAGGGTGAAGTTAACGCGTCATAAGCTTGCCAATGGCGTACATCACCCTGGTGAATAATGGCCATTATATGCGACTAGAATGCTATATTTTGTCCACGACTGTTAAATAATAAAATTTTTGGTAAAATTTCGGAATAAAAAATATTGCACTTGACATTTCAAATGAAATAACAATTTGGCGCTTCAACTACATGTCATGGCATATTCGATGAAATTATAATAAAAAATTTCAGAACCGGTGAATAATGAAATCAATATTCACTGCAGTGAATAATGGATAGTATTATCCTTGAGGAAACGCATCCATAATTGAAATAGAAAGAGAATTAAATTTATTAACCATAAAATCTTGTTACAAGAACAATATATTGGTTTTGTCACAATAAAAGTAAAAGTGTATAAAACAAATCAAAGTTATATAGAAATGTATATAATAGGTCAAATACATGAGAACATAAAATACAGAGCAAAACATAAAATTGCATAAAATTAGGAAACTCGGTCATGTCATAGAAACAGTGTTCAGTCAGAAATATTCGTTTATTTCTAAATAACTTGAACGAATTTTCTGATTTTATTTCTAGAGGAAGTTTATTGTATATATAACTACCAGCAACATAAGGCGATTTTTTATACTTGCTAAGATTAAAATTTTTAATATGTATTTCTTGTGCAGTTCTGGTGTGATAATAATGAATGCTATTATTAGTACCAAGTTTATGCAAATTTTTGTGTAAGAAACAAGAAATTTTAAATATATAAATGGAAGTAAGTCATTATTTTTTTTTGTTTTAAATGTGGTCCTAACATGACTCTCTATAGCTCAGATTAAACAATATCTGAATAATTTTTTTTTGCATTACAAAAACCCTGTTTGTCTCAACGGATCGTCCCCATATGCCGATGTTATAGCTAATAACTGAGTATGCTAAAGAATAGTAACATGTTATTAATCCACTAATATTTTGATCTTTTTTCAAATTTAAAATGGCAAAAGTTGTTCTTGCTAACTTAGAATAGAGACTATCTATTTGGGGGGTGGGTAGTAAAATTTAGAGCTGAGTCTATCACAGAGCCTAAGAATGTTACTTTCTCACTTGTATCAACATAATCTATTTTGGAAATAATATTAGGGTTCGTGATATTTGTAAAATATAAAAAACCGTTTTGTTCATTTTAATAATTAAAGAATTCCTGTGGCACCATTCCTCAAATCTTTTATGACTCTAATTGTTACATTCTCTAGCTCGTTTACGGTATCACTGTGAATTATAACAGATGTGTCATCGGCGTACATGAATACTTCTCCATCAGTAATATACTCCGGTAAAGCGTTTATGAAAATCAAAAATAAAAGTGGACCTACAATAGAGCCCTGAGCTACACCATTTTCCATGTCCACGATATTAGAAGTTTCCGAGTTCATTGAGACAATTATTTTTATTTTAGAATATTGGCACTGATTCGTATTGCTTGTAATTTAGTTTCCAGAAATTTCGGATTAACCGAATCGAAAGCCGCAGTTAGATCAAAAAAGATACTGGCTACTTTTTTACCTTAATCAAGGTAATCGTAGATTTTTTTGTACAAATTCAAGGGTTGCTATTTCAGTTGATTTATTGGCCCGGTAACCAAATTGGCTTTCAGTAAAAAGATTATTAGATTCTAAATACTCATATACTCTATTAGGAACTGCTTTTTCGGGAATTTTAGATAAGTAGCTCAGTAGGATTATGGGTCTATGATTCTGAATTAATTGCGGATCCTCCTTTTTGTAAATGAGATTATTTTACGTAATTTTAGGATATCATGGAACTGTCCAAGATTTACTGATAAGTTTATGAGGTATGCAAGAGAATCTGCAAGAACATGTTTACAAAACTTTAAAAGTCCAATAGGTATTTCGTCAACACCAGTTGAATTTTTGTTTTTCATGTTGTCTATTATATTGATTACTTCATCTCCTGTTTTAGGTTCAAAAGAAACTGGTGTTAATTGTTCCGGCTGTTGTGCATTTATTTAATGTGCTATTTCCAAAATGATTATCTACTTTATCTTTTACACAAGTCGAAAAGTAGTTAGCAAATATTTCGCATATTTTGTTCTGATCATTTATAATTTCATCATTTACTTTTATACTAGTTTTCATTTTTTGTTTTTGTCTCCCTAATCTGTTATTAACAATTTGCCACAAAGATTTATTTCTATTCTCCGAGTTTTCGACTATGTTTGTATTAATTTCTTTTCTTATATTGATATTTTGTTATTAATATTTTTTTATGGGATCTGAATGATCTCATTAGTTCAGGACAACCGGAAGTTTAAGCAATATGATAGAGATAATTTAAGTTGTTTAATTCCCCTTTTATTCTGACATCAGTTTGAGGCTTCTTATTATTTTTGATTAATATAACTTTCTGTTGACAACTCGTATCTAGACATCATTGAAAGTGTGCTAAAAATTCACTATAGTAATCATTGATATTGTTATACTCTTTAGTAACTAAGTCAAAATTATTAAGAAACAGGTTAGCAAAATGAAACGTTTTGCTCAGAAAAAACCCTATACTCCCTGACTCTATGTAAAAGAGGGTTGGTACAGACATTTCCCGTTAAACCATAATTAAATAATTGCGCTTTATGGTCGGATATGTGTGAATCTATTAATGTAAGGTTATAATTTTCTGTTAAATTAGTAATGACATAATCTATAGCTGTACATGAATTAATGCCTACTCGTGAATCAATTCTTGTCGGTTCATTTACTAAGGATCTTGATACATTATTTAATAGTCGTGGATAAAATATATATTATTATACCTATTACATATAATTAGTAATGAAATTTGAATACAGTTAAAAATAATAGTAGCATTATTTATAATTCATTTCTCTTTTATTTATTGTTTGTTTTCTTGTAGCTGCGGCTTTGGATTAGGGAGTTGTCTAATTTCTGTGGTGTCTATGTTATGTTAATGTTACTAAGAATATAGAAAAACAAAAAAAAAACATCGGTATGTCACATTGCTCAACTCAGAATTTAGATCTGTCCAAAAATTGTAAAATATACAGAGTGTAATAATAGATGAATTTTTTCGTAGTGATTTAACTGAATAAACTGAAAATATGACTATAAATAACCTTATAACAAAATGCAGTAAAGTTCAGTAATATCAGTTGATTGATCCACTTGGATCAGTTTTAGTTCGAAAAAATAATGAAAATTTGAGAGTTGACATTTGCTAGCAACAATTGGGAATTTTACTGACTGCAGAGCTGTGGCGGCTGGTGGATTTAGTTTATGCCGTGTCTCAATATTAGAGCACGGAACCAAAACAATATTTTAAGGAATGAAGAAGTCCTAGGACGAAAAGTACTTTTAGGACAGTAAACAATTATGAACAAAATAATGAATACAATAAACAAATAAAACAAACTGCCATGATATTATTAGATTGGGTCAAAGTGACGTGAGGTCGATTACGACCAGATTTTTCAATAGAAATAAACATAATAAATTAAGTTTATGATTTTCTTCTTACAATTGAATAACGGACGAAAATGTTTTTCGTACTCATAGTTTTCCGTAATCGTACGAAAAACTGCATTTTTCGTCCGTGTCTCATAAATAACCATTTTTGTAATTTGAAGAAAAATTTATCGACCCTTTTTTTTTGTCTACGAAAATTTTGATTTATACAATACAGAGTTTAAATCTCAAAATATAATAACTTTACAAAAAAATCGGTTTCGGCTAGGTGCACGTCGATAGTATTTTTTCGAACTCATATTCAAGTTGACGTGAAAGAAATGAATTATTTTTATAAAAATCTCATATTCATTTATTTTACTTACCTATTTATATAAAATAAACAAAATAAATGACATAAATAACGTAAGTAAGATAAATGAGATAAATAGCGCCAGTTTGGCTGTCATGATATCACAAGATTATGACATGCCAAGTCGATAGGAGACAGATGGGAGTTAGTAAACATGGAGCATTACAACGCGTCCTGGTTATTAAACATTATTATCAAAATGGTGAAAGTTTGATTACCACGATTCGTAAAATGCGTCCAATTTTCGGTCGAAATAATGTTCCTCATTCATCTACTGTGAAAAGAATAATCGAAAAATTCGAAAGTACTGTGATATGAAACACACGACACGACCTAGTAGAGGTCGTTCAGTACAAAGCATCACGGCAGGTTTCGAGAGCGTGGCCGAGAGTCCAGGGACGTCGATTCGTCATCGTGCACAAGAATTGGACGTTACAACAGTTCCTCTTCAGCGTATTCTCACTAAAGGTTTGAATCTCCATGCCTACAAAGTCCAATTGACTCAACAACTTGTCAACAGACCATGCACAACGAAGACAGTTCACCAATTGGATCCTTAAACAACAAGAAGTGAATGCGGATTTTGCGGACAAAATCATTTTCAGTGATGAGGCCCATTTTCACCTCGATGGCTTCGTTAATAGGCAAAACTGCCGCATTTGGGGCTCAGAAAATCCACGAATGATTCATGAGAAAGCAATGCATCCAAAAGGCGTCACTGTTTGGTGTGCATTGTGGTCTGGAGGAGTCATTGGGCCGTTTTTCTTCGAAGACGAGGCAAGTAATGCAGTAACGGTGAATGGCGTAAGTTATCGTGCTATGATAAACCAGTTTTTTGTGCCTTAATTGGGAGATATTGCTCTCGACGACATGTGGTTTCAGCAGGACGGTGCCACTTGCCATACCGCCCGTGAAACATTGACGGTCTTGCACGAGTCTTTTCCTGGTCGTGTCATCTCTCGGTTTGGTGAACAGACTTGGCTGCCACACTCATGCGATTTAATACCTTTGGACTTTTGGCTGTGGAGTTATCTGAAGTTACAGGTTTATGCCAAAAAAGCCCGCGACCACCGAAGCATTGAAGGCCGAAATTAGACGCTATATCAACGAAATACCGCCACATGTATGTAACACCGTTATTCAAAATGTCGCCGTGGCGACCATTTACCGGATGTGTTGTTCTATACATAACTCCCAAATGTCTACTCAATAAATATTTCAATACTATGCTACAGAAAACCATGTTTTATTGAAACTTGAAATATTGCGTTCTTATTAAAACAACCTTATATAAGTTATATATGACAGATAAGATAAATAAGACAAATATGACAAATGAGATAAATAAGAAAAACAAGACAAAAAATACAAATGAGATACATGGCAAAAATGAAATGAGCATGAGCTCCAAAATATTCAGGGCGGAGCAATTTTTTTTAGAAATGCGTCTGAACGTTTCTTCATAGATGAAAAAAAAATTGTAGAATAAAAAACAAATCTGAAAAATACATAATATAAAAACATCTGTTTTGTTAGCATTGCTACAATAGGGAACTTGCACATTTTTTTTTACTTCATAAACATGTTCTACAATACTAAAAAATAAGATATGCAAAATATGACGCCTTAATTCCCAATAATAAATTTGTTATAAATTGTTAAAGTTTCGCGCGCGAGCGAACCGTTTCAAACAGGTTCAAAAACGCGGGAGTAGTCGTGACATCACACCATACCACGACGGAGATCCCAGTACTGGACTGCTTGATTTCAGCCGTAAAAATACCAGCATCGCCATAAATTTTAAGTGTATAGGTACTTAAAATGGAAACAAAAATTCCTTATTTTAAATATTGCATTGTACCGTTGTGTAAGAATACTACAGTAAAAGTGCCAGATAAAATATTTATAATGTTGCCAGAAGATAAGATTCGTCGATCGAAATGGCTAAAAGCATGTAGAAGAAATGAAAAGACATTTCACAGAGCAGTAGGTCTCTACATGTGTGTGAAGATCATTTTAATGCAAGTACATTATTAAATACTATATGTCTATCTACTAGTTTTTCGCAGGCGGGCAATAAAATATTCCGAATTATTGAATTTTAATTAGGGCAGGATTAAAGAAAGGATGTGTATACAATGTTAGAAAATAAGATTAGTAGATCAGCTTATATACTAGTGAGGTTCTTCGAGTTCCCGCGGCGAAATAGCCTAGCCGATAACGTGTCTGCGTACCAATTCCAATTCCAATTCCAATTTAAAACATTTATTAGACATTATTTACAATTCGAAAAAACTTAATTAGGAGCCACATTGGCGTACAATAAATAAATACATACATAGAATATATTTAAATGGGCGCTCGGGGTTCGAATCACGTGCACGACTTACTTTTTTTTTTTAATTATTTATTTAATTGTTTTTACAATTACATAAATTTATTATTTAATATTATCGATTAAATAACAATAATGTCAATAATGTTATTTTGCTAACGAAAAAAACTTTAAATTTTAAATCATAATTTAATTATAGTAATAATTTAAATTACTACCAAATAAATATACTATAATTTAATAAACTATTATTTAAAATACTAATGGATATAATAATAATAATAATAAGTTTATTAAATTATAGTATATTTATTTGGTAGTAAATTAAATTATTTCTAAATTATGATTTAAAATTTAAAGTCTTTTTCGTTAGTAAAATAACATTATTGACATTATTGTTATTTAAATGATCGATAATATTAAATAATAAATTTATTTAAATGTAAAAACAATTAAATAAATAATTAAAAAAAAAGTAAGTCGTGCACGTGATTCGAACCCCGAGCGCCCAAGCGGTACGCAGACACGTTATCGGCTAGGCTATTTCGCCGCGGGAACTCGAGGAACCTCATTAGTATATAAGCTGAGTTTGAATTTTTAAACGTCATTTTCTCCGAATCGATTGAGCGTTGCGCGTTGCCATTCCAAGGGGTGAACACCCTAAAGAAGTACAATTATTACACGAAGTCTCATCCCAAAATAAATTCCCAAGGTCGTGCCCTCCCCTTGTTAGCTCAATTAAATTTTAATAGCGTACCTTGAAATGTTTCGTTAAAATTTTTAAATAATTAATTATCAGCGTCATTCGATGCTGTCAATAATAATTCATGTCTTATAATAATTTTTTGTTATTGACATTGGCATTTTTGTAACTAAATTAGACGTTTCAAATGTCAAACTGTTAAATTTATCCTAACCCCATTTTATGAGGCCAAATGTGTAAAATATTTCAGTTTACATCAGCTTTATTTAAGTACTTGCAAAATATATTTTATTCGCTTGATATAGTAGATATGATTTATAATCTTCCATCAAAAGTTTGGGTCTCGTGGACCCCCTTTCAGCTGGCCAATTTTGCTCATCACCGAATTTTTCATTGTCTTCGGCCTTTAGAACAAATGTACCAAATTTGAAAGCTTTATCTCAAAAACTGTGGCTGCTATCGCGATACTACAGACATGCAGACAGATTTTTTTCCATAAAGTTATGTTTTTTCATTATAATTCGTTGAGATTCGTCCAGAAACGCAATAAAATTTTTTAATTTTTTTCCCTGAAATTGTACCTTTTTTCTTCTTTCATTTATTATGTCTCTTCTGGTGGTACCACATTCACCAAATTTAATGTGTCACCTATGTTGACAATCTTAACTGCCAAATTTGGGAAGTCTCCCATTAGTATTTTTTTAAGTTATCATGGATACACACATATACACATACACACACGCACACACACACGCACCGACAGACATCATTCGGAAAATAGTCAGAATGGATTCAGGACGGTTCAAAACGTATATATCAATCGAAATATCAAGGTCGAAAAAAATCAGGATTACTATACTTCCTTATATTAGGTATAAGAAAGTAAAAAGGAGCATGGTAAGGTACCTAACCTAGCTATATACTAACATTATTATACTATAATTCCAAGAATGTACTGCCTACCTCAATGAGATCATCAAAGTTTTTCATTACAAATCCTTCACAATTTCCTAGGGGGGACCTTATTTTATATAAATCCTTAAAGTGCACTGCAACTCCCTTAATCAGAGCCTTCTGTGGAACAATCTGAATATCATTAGAAAGAAACTTATGAAGTCCTTTTAGCAAATATACAAATAATAAGTTATCCCATGGTAAGATACTGCTTATGAAATATGGTTCTGCAAGGACAATATTTACATCTTTGAGATTTATTTCTTCTAATTTATCTAAACTAGGAATTACTTCTATATTATTTAAATTATTTTGCTTTATAAAATCTAGTAAAATTCTTCTAGATAATTGATTTGTTTCGATAAAATACATTTTATTTGCCCCCAATTTAGCACCAACTAATCCAAAATAAAAACCTTCACCCAAAACTAAAATACTGCTTTTGTTATCTATATACTTTTCAAACAGTGACAGATATTTTTTTGTTTCTCCTGGAATCATTTATTTGTCCTATTCTTGTACGAGAAAAAGCTACATGTAATCCACATTCACACACAGGGTTTAAATAATGAACATTAGTGATGTTTAAGTCTTCAGTTAAATTGAACCACAGTGAATACTCATCATGACAACTTATTAAATGTATTTCTTGGCCTTTTTTAACATTTACTTCCACTGGAAGATAATAAACAGCTTGCATCCAATGATCACGCCAAGGTATTTTGGCATCTTTCTTTTTCCTCCTTATAGGATGTGCCCAGTGTGGAGCACAGCTTAAAATTATTTTACCTTCAGTATCCATTTGTAAATCCCACCACATGAATACGGCTTGGGCTTTACCATTATGTTCTGATTTAAGACTATTTATTGTTGATCTTCCAAGAACAAATGGGGTTCTTCCAGACCAATCAAATCGTAAAACAGGTATAGGAGAAACTATTGTATTGAATAAATTTATAGACAACTGACTTAGTTGAATGTCATGCACTGCAGCTGATCCTGGACAGCTTTTTATTGAGTCAGGGACTTGAATTAAAATTTCACCTTCGTCATTAAATATATCTTTGATTTTATTCCAGTTCTGTACTAGTGGGCATTCAACAACTTGTGCATAAATTGTAGCTGATTCTGGTATAACTATTGATTCTTTTTCTAAAAGATTTTTATGTGCATGACTAAAAGTAGATAATGCACCTTCACCTATTAACTCGGTGTCAAAAACTTCTGTGACTAAAATATTGCATTTTTCTTTTAAATCTCCATTCTCACCAACAGTAAGCTGTGTAGATCTTTTTGGAATGACTCGAACTTTATCTTGAAAGCCATTCAATGCGATTATTTTTATTGCGCATTCACCCATAGGCTTAAAGGCCTCACAAGCAATAACGGAGTCAGCCCCATTCCTAGCAGCCATCATTGACAGTAGACCTGTACCTGTTCCGATATCTAAAACATTTGCTTTCTTACCACTATCATGCATTTTATTAATTGCTGCTCGTAGAGCTTCTTCATACATTTGATTTCTTTCTGTATCATGGAGCATATCTGCAAAGGCAGATCTTGCCACTTCCTGATGGTAGTCATAATCTTCATTTTGTACGACCCAGTCGTTGACACCAGTTATGGGGTTTAACTTTTGAATAAATATGCTCATTTTGGATAACTCGCTTCTTGCTCTTCTGGAAGCAAATACAAGAAGCAGTTTATTCAGAAACATACAGGTTATGTTTACAAAACTAAGCACATATTTTCGCGACTATATAGTGACCGTCGATCGTATTTATAATTGTTTGTAAATTCTATCACGGAAACATGATGATTAGTAATCATTGATTACTAAACTGCATTTTAGTTTTTAAATTTCATTTTAATCTTTTACGTACAGCTCATGATGATATAGATATACTTAAATGAATAACGCAACCAGATGGCACACATCCCCTTTAGTTAGGTATCTATTTATTTTTATTTAGAAATTTTAGAACTCAAATAATAGACTTGTTCTCTTTACTTACTCATGAGTTTGCATACGACTGGAACCTTACTGTTTTCTTATTAGTAGAAATTCTAATTAAATTGCAATAAAAAAAAATCCTTTAACTTCTACGCTTTTGTACTAAATTCCAGATAGAGAAAACAACGTATTTGTTTTTGGTGAAGAAAATGATTCCGTTGCAACTGTTCTAATTAGTACTGAAATTTGATAAGGCTAGGCAGAACACGGCTATAATGAATGATGTCAATATACTTCCCCAATTTTACCACTATTATGTCGCGAAAATATCCTTTTTTGTCTTTGTATTCCTGGTTGCATAATATAGAGAAACGCAGATATAGGTCTCTGGAGAAATGATATACAGGGAAAATATCCTTTTTTTATCTTTGTATTACTAGTTGCATAATATTGAGAAATGCTGGCACAGATTAAAATGATTTCTCAGCTGAAAAAAATAATGGATGAAACTTATGGCACCGAAGACTTTTATGCAGTGTTTATAAAAACAGACTGAAATCGGTACACTAATGAAGACCCAAAATTAACGATACGTGAAATCAAAAAAACTTCCAAGTAAAAATTGTCCAAAGTGAGGAATTATGTTGAAAAGGTCTCTTGAAATTTTCTCCACAGAATAATCGTTAAAACCCCTACACAAGAGACAATCTTCAGGGACCTTGTAGAGGATTGCCTAGTGTGTGTTAAAATATTATGACAATTAACATACACACAAAGCAATTTGCAGGGTCCCTGCATGGTCCTCTGCAGATTGCCGAGTGTGTAGGGGTTATTTTAGTACTGAGAAAAATGGTGCTAAATTTAATGTTGTATAGAAAAAAATTTAGTAGGTAACTTCTTTGATTCTTTTAGAGCAGTCAAAGAATCCAACGTTTTTTATGTTGTAAATCAGTTTGAAACAAATTATACCTATACAACATAAGCAATTTGACCTCTTAACAACAGAGGGATGTTAAAACCGCCGTTCGAAATTACCCTAAGCAATATAGAGGGTGCACACTAGCCGTTCGAAAAGTGGTATATTGAACTGGATAAATATTAATGTCGTTCATAAATTGTCGATGTAACACTTCGAGTGCACTCTATTTTAACCACCTCGATGAGCACGTTCAAGTTTACTCGTTATGCGCAGATAAGCTCACAGCTAATATATTTCAAATAGTTTTTTTTGCGATGGGCATTGAATATTTTAATTTCAAATAAAATAAAAAAATAAAAAAATTGTGGTCACACGTAAAACATTACAGCCTGTAGACACTTTGTTGTGACAGATTCAAATAGCAAAATCGTGTTGTATGATAAGCGTATCGAATAACGCAAGTAAGTTTGTGAGATCATTAGCTGGATTGAAAAAATAGGGAATAGTCAATTATTCTTGGCTTCAGAAAAAGACATTTTCAGGGTTTTACCTCAAAAACATGTAATCAGAACAATAGATATTTAAACAATAACTAACATTTCAAAAAACGTCCATGCAAAAAATATCAAGAAATACATGTTAGCCACATCAAGAACAGAAACAGTAAAAAAAGTATCTAACTTATACCAAATTTTACCTTTTGCGTTCATAGAACAGGGTAATTAAAATGTCATGTGACGTTATACCTATACCTAAACTTATATGAAAGCTCTAGGTTAATTTCGAACACACTCCGGATTAATAATATTATTGATCTGAGGTTAAAACTCCTATCCAATCAGAAACAGCTTTTTTGAAAAATCTTCATATATGATTGGCTGCTATAACTCTTAATATCGTAGGCCTGAAAATAAATAAAAATATAATTCTTTGAAAATTATTTATTTCCTTACATTGCTTACAAATTCGATATCTATTATAGGTAATGATGTGAAAACCTAACTGAGACAGGTTTTTATTTATTCTTCCAAATAGGAAATAAAATTTTATTTATTTTATACGCATATTTTCCTCTTTTTGCTGCTATATGGAACTAAAGAAAATAAATTTATTTTACCATAATAATTTATTATCTTTAGTGAAAATGGTAATTAAACTGTATAAAAAAAAGCAATAAAATAAAGAATAATAAAACAAGTACAGTATTTCTATTTACTCATTTCTTCATTATAGGAAATGAGCACACTACATCTACTCATTCCTTGTTTAATAAATTTGCCGCCTAGATCATAGCGGATGTTCCCCACCAACAACCGGTGGCCATGTTAAGGTACGTAATATCCTACTTCCGTCCTTCCCATTTCGTCATCGAGCGTTGAGCTTGTACTAGTGTTGTGAGTTTGCTCCAATGACTTTTTATAATAATTTAAGTAAAAATGGATAACAGCGGTGAAATGTTGCAATTATGCAGACTGTGTTTAGTTAAGGACGATGTTAATATACCAATTTTCGAGGAACAAGGTGATATTAGGCAAATATTTCTGAAAATTAGTTCGTGTCTACCGGTTAAGGTAAGTTGGCGTCACCCGCCATGTTGCTGTTTGACTTTCTTGATAGTTGATATTCGACAGATTTTCTATTTTTGACATCATTTTTGTTGTTTACTAAACAGTTTTGTGACAACAAACGTCCGTGTAAATGTTTTAAAGTCAAAAATAGTGAATATGTCTATTAGAAATAATTTTTCACTAATTTCATTGACACGTATATGCTGAGCTTCTCCAGATTTTGTTTTTACTTTGTCTTTACACAGACTTGTATGCGATTTTTTTTTATTTCTCAGTTTTAATACTTTCGTCGACATGTTCAAAAATTTAGGGCTTGGCTTGGGTACTTATAAAAATCAATATACAGGGTGTCGATTGGTGGGGCGTGGGGAAATAACAAAATGACCTTCAACATGTTTGCCCGGTTACAAAGCTCGTCGATACGCATTCTGCTGCGTAAGAATGCATTTATATCGCACAAAATATATAAACGTAAAACTATTTTATCGCATTTGATATCTAAGTGTGTATATTATATATACACACTATATATTATATTGTAGTGCTTGGAAATGTTTCCTTTGTTTTACATTGCTTATGCCTACATGTACCTAGTAGGCGTCTTTTTAAGAATATTTACTGCGCAATTTCAATTTGTAACAGTTGGTTACTCCGCCGTCTGCTTAATAATACCTTCGTTCAGTATTTTTTTAGAACCGGGGTTGAGGGTGCCACCCATATTTAAAGGATATTTTAAGCTTAGAAAGAAAAAATATACTTATTTTTTGCAATAAAGCTGAACACGAGGCAAAAGTACATATTTATATATTTTTTTACAAATGAGCAAATCAAATATTAATAAATGTATGTAATACTACCCCCAGCGGCGTGTTTGTATTTAACGGTGCCGAAGTAAATAATAAATGAGATATATTTTCAATTAATTGGTATGGATGTAGATTGGAAATACATGCATATGAAAGTAAAAGCTGCTTGGTTCGGATCGCGAGCTTCACAAGTTTTTATCCGGTCTCCAGGTTATGGCCGTTACCACTTTGATTTTAACCGGTGCAACGACCGCACTTCGATGTATTATGAACTTTAAAGGCTATAGATAACAAAGTTTTTTATGCCATTCCTATTGTTTAATAATAGTTAAATGTGACTACCTAGATGCCGATAATATCGAAAGTGAATAAAATTTGCTTTCTAATATAACACTCATGGGGGAAAAATTGAATTAGTAAATGTAAAATATATATTTTTAAAGTATCTCGAATATTCTCGAAATGTAAATTGTAAATATATTCGTTGATATGTAGATTTTTATCGTCATCAAATAATGATTTTTCGGACAATTGGCATTCTTCCCGATATTTGCCGCCCTTCTTAGCGATGGTAACGTACGATCAGATAAGGGTGGTAACTACAAATGTTAACAACCCCGAATAGCTATTTTGTAGCAAAATTAGTTTGATTTTGAAGGAAGAAGCGTTCTACTCAGTTAATTTTAAAATAGTCATATCATATCTTCCTTTTAGTAAAATGACGGGAGTTTTTTGGTTTCCACCAAAATAATAAACTGTCTGCTAAACGATGGCACTTCTGTTATGGTGCCATTGGTGTTTCCTTCGGGGATCCCTCATAAGATGCATCACAACACAATAACTGAAAATTTGCTTTATTCTATTAAATAAAAATCCTAGTAATTTTTTAATTTAATTGAATTAAATTTTTTATTTTTATTTATGCGCGTTTCTCCCGTATTCCGTTTTTATTTCGTGTTGGCACCTATCGGATTAGATTATATGAAACTTTATTTCATCCCTATGTAAGAAAAGCAGTTTAAATTTAGTTGGAGTAAGGACTGGTATATCCACCTCCTGGGAAAGTGACCGAACAGATAAATTTAAGAATAAAATTGTTTAACCAATAAAATAGTAGTTACTGTTTATCAATTTTTGCAGAACAGTTATTCTATATGAGAATGTACTTAAGCTCTGATCACTTTTTTTGCAAAAAGTAGAGACGTAATAATTAATATAAATGTGTTTGGTAACTAACGGCCACTCTACCAAAAGGTAGATATACCGAGCCTGAGGCCCGCTATATCCATCTTCTGGTAGAGTGGTTGTTAGTTACCAAACAGATTAATATTTTATTATTACATCTCTACTTTTGCAAAAAATTGATCAAAGCAAAGTATATTCTCATATGAAACAACTTCTGCAAAAATAAACAGTAACTATTATTTTATTGATATAACAATTTTATTCTTAAATTTATCTGTTCAGTGACTTGACCAGGAGGTGGATGTACTGGTCCTAATTGCTGTAATTAGAAACTCGCTGATAATTGCTGTTTGTTGAACACTTTGCCTAATGCTTGACAGTGCAAGTAATTTATACAGGTAACTGTTTTCAATTGGGCATATATTAATGGACAGAGTTTTTCGCAGAATTGTTTTTAAATAGATTATTCTGTAGCCCAATTCTCTGTACATTTTGTCAAATCTTCATAAATGTTTGAGGTAATAGAATCTTACATGTGGATAGATAGTCTTTTTAATAGGTACCTACTTGAATTTGGGATCAGAACAGGTTTAGCCCTACTATTCTAAAATTAACTGCTCTGTAATGGCCCATTTCTATTAATTTTTGGAATGATGTTCTTAATAAGTTTTTACATTGTTATAGGTTTCCGGGAAGACAAATTGCCCAAAAAAAATATGTGATGGATGTTCCTATAAGTTAGATATGTTATATGAATTTTGGAATACGACCGCAAATGCTGAGAAGCAGTTATTGTCATGGCTTGGGGAGGCTGGTATGAATTCAAAAATGACAGATGATACAATGTCTGCAGTGGCACAACAAATCAAACCAGTAGAAACTTTTGTCAAACAGGAGAAAATAGATCCCTCGGATATACACACGGAGGAAAACGATGACGATAAATCTTACATGTCGTTTCAACAGAAGTTTAATATTGAAGAGGTAAGTTAATGTATTGTTTAGAAGACGAAATTTATAATTTTTGTTAAAATAGTGCTTAGATTAAATATCTTTTTGATGCATGAATTAGCTTATTGAAAACTCCGATTAATAATTTGTTTTATTAATTTTTTTTAATTTTTTTTTTTTTATAGGCTGGCCCTTCTGCCACTGTCACTTCAAATACTTCAACTGAACCAAATGAAGAAGAACCACCTCCAAAAAGGGCAAGACGGACTGCTGCCGTTAAAGCCCAAATTGCCATGGACCCCGAAAGTGACGATGATGAGGATTCTGGTGAACCTATGACGAAGGTATATATTTTTTGCTCAGTTCTGACCTTATTTTTATGAACGCGTTTCTAAATTTTTCACTGAAATAATTAATTCAATTAATTTAATTTTGATATTCAATGTATATGAAGAAATATTTGTTTGGAGATATTCAAGTAAGATATCCATGTTTAGAAAAATAAATCGGGATATTTTTGTGCGTGAAGTTTATTACAATTTGCTTAATGAATTTAACAAATACAGATTGATAAATTGTAAAAAATTTAAACTGTTTCCAATTAAAATTGTCAGACGAGTGATAAAATTCCTAGGATTTTAACTTGACTGCCCTCCTAAGCTAAAATGACGTAGTTAAAAAATTTTCCATTTCTTTATTATACTATACAATAGTTCTGTCAAACTCATCATATTTCCTAAGCGAAGCAGACGTATATCACCTATTAAGCATTGAAAAGCCCTAATAAAATATAAATTATCTTAATATTTCTTGAGAAACCTAAGAGAATTAGACGTAATTTACTTTTGAGATGGGTCCCTTTTTTACCTTAGGAGGGCGGTATAGTGGAGTAATATTAAATAATTTGGTTTAAGCTAATCTATAATCATTAAACATGCTCAAAACTGAAAAGCCCAACTGTAATAATAGAGTTAATTTAAACAATGTGTTTGATTTTTAATCTAAGTATAAATATTTTATTCTTTTTCGAAAGAATAGTTTCTCTACAGATTTAGTATTAACGTACTTGCCCAATTATCCATTTAAGTATTGATTAAAATATGATTAAAACTGTCTGGGTAAAATACTTTGATACACCAAGCTTAGATTAAATATACAGGGTGTCTCACTTTTTATTAGCAGGATGTCAGCAGTTGTTAGAAGTCTTCATTTTAAGAATAAAAGTTCCTGGAAATATGGGTTGTAGAATGCTTAATTTCTGATATAGAGGATGTTGATTTTGAAAATAAAAAAACATTTTTTCTTTAATTACAAAACCTCTTGCAATAAATTCATGGTGAAAGACGGTATTTGAGAGTAAATAATTCTATACTGAAAATTATCGCCTAATAATTTCTAGTAGCGAAGATAGAGGGGTTATTTATGAATCACTGAATTGATATTTTGCAAATATTTTTAAAATTTAGGAACCTTTATCTAGGAAAGGTGCTCTGTCAGAACTCAATAAGAGCAGTTGGAGCATGGAACCCAAGCAATAGTTTAAGGCATTACTAGCAAGACTAATATAATATATGCAGAAGTTGTGCAGAGAAAAAATGCGATTGAAATTTGTTAAAAAGAGTTGCAAAAATGTGTGCATCCCCAAATTATTTTTTAGACAATTTGAAAAATATTTACCAAACATTTTTTCAAATCAGGTGGAAAGTAGTCGCCATTTCAAATTTCAAAAAAATGTGCCTGTTATAATTTTGTAATTTTATTTTAGGTTAATTTCTCACTGCAAATTTCAAAATGTAACTTATAAAAAGCAGTATTTTTATTATAAAATTTGAAATCTAATGATGTACTTTCCACCTGATTCTGGGAAAAAAATGTTTTGCAAATATTTTACAAATTGTCTAAAGAATAACCTGGGGTGCATACAATTTTGCAACTTTTCTTCGTAAATTTCATTCACAATTTTTTCTCCGCAAAACTTCTACATCCAACCCGTCAATTGCCACGACGCCCTGTCGCTTGGACGTCCGGTTGGCACCGCGCACGGGTGCTTCGCGTGGATGCTTTCTTGCATTAATATAAAATAAAGTTGTTTTGAATTGGAATTTGAACTTCTACGTCTAGTTTTGATAGTTATGCCTTAAAGTAACGCTTGAATCCCATGCTCCAATATTAAGATATGACCAACCTAAATTTCACCAGCCGCGAATCGGAGGCAGCGTTTTCAAGAAAAAAAAAACAAAAATGCTGATTGATTAGAAGTCGTGTCATGATTTTATATTGTGTGATACCTATAAATAATTGAATGGCCAAAAATTCAATCAAAACTGTTGGACCATTCAATTATTTATAGGTGTCACAATGTAAAATCATGATTTGACTTCAAATCAGTACTTTCATTTTTTCTGAAAACGGTTTATCCTATCGAAGTTCTGACAGGACTACCTTTTCTGAAGACAATTGAATGCTCTCGTATTTTTTAAAAAATATCTGCAAAATTTCTATTTTGCAATACTTTTTTTAATAAAAAGAAAGTTTATTTCAGGCTTATTTGCAACATAAAAAAATATCGGCATCTTTGACGGCGCGGCGGTGAAAGGATCAAAGAAGTTGACGTTTTTTATGTTGCAAATGAGTTTGAAATATATATATTTACCCCTCTATCCTTCGCCACTGGAAGTTTAGGCGATAATTTTCAGTATCGAATTATTTCCTCTAAAATAGTAAGTCTTTCACCTCAATATCATGAATTTATTGTGTGTGGTTATTTGCAATTAAGGAACAGTATTTTTTACTTTCAAATTCAGCTTAGTTCTACTACCCATATTAATGACAATTTTTATTTTTAAAATTGAGACATTCTTACGACTGTTGAAGCTCTGCTGTTTTAAATAAAAGTTATTGTAAATCAAATGTACTCTTAGAATCCCTGCAACGAATATACAGGTGGTCCCATAAAAGCGGGACAAACCAAACTCATTTTGAAATCTGTGTTTTTTTTTGTGATTACAAACATGTAGATATGTTGTATATTTTCTTTTATTGTTTTTTATTTATTGCAAATTTTATACTACCAGCATCATCGTGGTTATCAGGTGGGCAGTGGATGAAAAACAATTAATTTGATACGTTTATCTTACAAAATAATTTAATAAATTCAAAAAGCAAACTGCGTGGTTTTGTATCATTATTTGTGAAAACGTTTACTTTATCAGAGCTATACGATATGTTCACTATTTATAAAAAATAACAAGAAGTGCTCAATGGCTAACATTTTATTTGGTATAGTATGTGTAATAGTAATTGTGATAATAATTATAACAGTTTGTTTTTTGAATTATAAAATTATTCTGTAAGGCACGAGTGTCAAATTAAGTGTTTTTCATCCAAGGCAAACCTGGCAGATGCTGGTAGTATAAAACTTCCAATAAATAAAAAACAGTAAAAGATAAAATACAACATCTATACATCTGAAATCGCAAAAAATAGAGATTTCAAACATATAAAAAAATAGGGTGTTCCGGTTAAAAAAATGTAAGTTTGGTTTGTCCCGCTTTTATGGGACTATCTGTATATTCTTTGCATAGATTCTAAAAGAGCACATTTGATTCACTACAACTTTTATTTGGAAAAACTCGAAAAATAAAATATAGTGGTGGGCTTTTTGATTGGATAACCCTGTACAGGGCGTTAACATTTTTATTTGATAAATGTTTTTGCCACATAAGTTTTGCATTTTGTAATATATTTATTCCATAATGGCAATCATTTATCGTGGGTGGAAGCTAAACAATATGACTACTGGCGTAGATAAAGGCAATACGAACCCCCCCTTTTTTTTAACTTGTGCGCTTATGCATATTTAAAACAATTCGGTCATTTTTGAATTTAACCAAATTTCTTTTGGAAAACAAGTCTTGCAAGTTTTTGATATTTTCGACTTTCGGTAAATAATTGAGTCTTACAAGGGGGAGGGCACGACCTTGGGAATTTATTTTGGGATGAGACTTCGTGTAATAATTGTACTTCTTTAGGGTGTTCACCCCTTGGAATGGCAACGCGCAACGCTCAATCGATTCGGAGAAAATGACGTTTAAAAATTCAAACTCAGCTTATATACTAGTGAGGTTCTTCGAGTTCTAGCGGCGAAATAGCCTAGCCGATAACGTGTCTGCATACCGCTTGGGCGCTCGGGGTTCGAATTACGTGCACGACTTACTTTTTTTTTTTTAATTATTTATTTAATTGTTTTTACAATTAAATAAATTTATTATTTAATATTATCGATCATTTAAATAACAATAATGTCAATAATGTTATTTTACTAACGAAAAAGACGTTAAATTTTAAATCATAATTTAATTATAGTAATAATTTAAATTACTACCAAATAAATATACTATAATTTAATAAACTATTATTATTATTATTATATCCATTAGTAATAGTGTATTTTAAATAATAGTTTATTAAATTATAGTATATTTATTTGGTAGTAATTTAAATTATTAATATAATTAAATTATGATTTAAAATTTAAAGTTTTTCTCGTTAGCAAAACAACATTATTGACATTATTGTTATTTAAATGATCGATAATATTAAATAATAAATTTATGTAATTGTAAAAACAATTAAATAAATAATTAAAAAAAAAAAGTAAGTCGTGCACGTGATTCGAACCCCGAGCGCCCAAGCGGTACGCAGACACGTTATCGGCTAGGCTATTTCGCCGCGGGAACTCGAAGAACCTCACTAGTATATAAGCTGAGTTTGAAAGTTTGAATTTTTAAACGTCATTTTCTCCGAATCGTTTGAGCGTTGCGCGTTGCCATTCCAAGGGGTGAACACCCTAAAGAAGTACAATTATTACACGAAGTCTCATCCCAAAATAAATTCCCAAGGTCGTGCCCTCCCCTTGTTAGTGTTTGTTTCCTTGCATAACTCTGTTCTACATTTGTGATTAAGGTGGTTTTGAATAGATTTGTAATCATAATCATAGTTGTTAGAACTGTAAAGTCGATAAAAATACCATGCATTTGCAACGTGATTTGCGTTGGTGATTTGACAGTGCTAACAACTGTGATTACAAATATATTCAGAATCACCTAATTAAAAAATGTAGAACAGAGTTGAGCAACGAAACAATTGGACTCAGTTTACCCGAAGACTCGAAAATATCAAAAAGTTGCAAGATGGTTTTTAAATGTAAGGAAATTTGGAATAATTTAAAAATGGTTCAATTTTTTTAAAACATCCATAGGCGTAGAAATTTTAAAGAAAAAAGTGGTTCATGTCCTTTCTATCTTTGTTAGTGGCCCTCTATCTACGCCAGTGGTCTTATTTCTAGTCCAAATTGTCATTTTTTTCATATTTTACCTAACATAAGCAAACGACCGCCAAATGTGAAATAAATGTATTAAAAAAAATGCAAAAGTTGTGTGACGAAAACATTTATCAAATCAAAATTTCAACGCCCTGTATATCGGAAACTAAGCGTCTATGGAAAAGAGTTCATAACACAAAAAACACTCACGCGCTTGTTGCTCAGTTATACGCGGACGACGCGCGAAGAAGCTGTCAGGTTGAGCCGCGCTTTGCCGTGCTGTTCATAAGTGGGCAACAAGCATTACTTTCAAAAAATTTTTCGATTATTTAAATTTTCTGTATTTAAAATGATTACACTCTGTATAAATGGTTCATCTTTAATTAAATATTTTTTATTCAAAAATATAAAGCACTAAATCACTGACAACGCCTGTTTACGATATTGTTAATTTTGAAATAGTAAATGTGTAGAGTTTATTTTAAACTTATTTGTAATATAAAAAACGTCGGCTTCTTTGACGGCGGTAAAAAAGATCAAAGCCGATGGTTTTTATTTTGCAAATAAGTTTGAAATAAACTGTACAAATGGTCCATTATAGGATTAAAGTTTAAAAAAATCCTAAATAGGCACTGGTGACAGAGATAGAGATGATAATATTGGTTACACTTTGCCTGTATACATATTACGAACTATTTTTGGCCACATTTATTACCAAATCGCAATTAATTTCACCCTGTACTGTGCGTCTCAGTTTTATTATGTATATCCCTGTCGGAAGATGTACTTTTGTAGGTCAAAATTATTCATTGCTTGTTTGGCGCTCCTTCTAGAAACTGCCAGCTCGCCCAGTAAAGGCACTTTCCTGGTGTGTTGTGTACAATATTTGTTCTGCAACCGTTTTTGCTACTTTTTAACTTGAAATATTTTGTAAACAACAGACGCTGGTTGGAGTGAATGAAGTACCTTTCCTATTACGTCAATTAAAAGTGACATAAGGGATAGGAAAATACTTTTCCAATCCTATGTCACTTTACCGGGTTAGACCAGTAAAGATGTATTTTCCACTCAAAAAATTGACCAAAAACAGTTCGGTTGCAAAAAAATCTATTTTTTCCTATCAGACCAATAGCTATGAAAGTTTTATTACAACTTAAGTTATTTTTTTTTTTTGTTACAGGTAGAGGATGAAAGTGAGGATAGTGATGGCGACGATCACGAACCTGCATTTGTCGATGTACCTTCAACTAGTGCTGATGATCAGCCTGGCCCCTCCGGTGTAGGAAAAGATGGCGTCGAAGCACCGTGAGTACTTGTTTTATTTCATATCAAATACCTTTCATTTCCATCTGAATGTACCTGGTTTTACTGGTTTTACTAAATATTTGATTTTGTTTGAAAATTTTTTTGTAATTGTATTTATTTTTGAAAATCTAGTATTTAATGTTTGTTTTTAATTTGTTGAAATTTATATTAATTTTTAATTTTTTGAAATATGTATTTGTTTAAGGTAAGTGTGATTATTTTTTAAATTATGGCAAAACCAGTAAATAGTAAATTTAAATTTATTTGGATTAATATGTAAAGTAGCCTATAGATACAGTTGTATTTAAAAATTTTGAATAATGTACATTCAGATGATTTTTCTGTTGACAACAAACATTAAAATAGATTGAAATGGCTGGAAAACTTTTTGGGGATGTCTGATGATATTACACTGCTCTTGAAGTTATGAGAATTTCGGTTGAAAACTGACAATTTTGAAAAATATATTTTTTCTATAATAATGTGCTGGTATTTGTGGCAACTTCAATTGTAGTTTGATTCAGTGCACAAGATATTTCAAGCTTTTTGTTTAATTTCTTCAGCCTTTAGAAAATGATACAACTGTTCATTTTCTGTTATTTAGAAGAAATGTTAAAAGTTAGAAATATTTGCTGTGCGCTTGGATAGAGCTGTTTGAAGTATCATATATTGGAATTTTTCAATATATGTATATATTCTCAATTGAAATTGTCATGTTTTTATTAACTCGTCACATCATGGTGTGATTACTTTTTTATGCGTGGCCATTATTTTTTTTTTTTTACCCAGTCTTGGTAAAATGTTCATTTTGTTCATTTTTCATTATTTTAGGCTGGGCCACAAAAAAAATCAAAATGAGCATACATGAAAAAGTAATTCTAAAAAATATGTTTCTCGGAAATGTGAATTTTCAGCAAGATTCATGTAAAATGCATTTTTTTATGAAACCTATTTGTCATTGGTCAGTGTTGTTATAGCATTTTTAACAACACAATGTAACAATGATAAATACGTTCTGTAAAAAATTATTTTACAAAAAATAATATTAGATATGTCATAGAAATCCCTAGGTTGGAATTGAAGTAATTTTACATATAAATTAGTAATTTAAACTAGTAATCATTGTAAAGTGTTACACCTCACAGTAATTACTATTTTTTATGTAAAATTGCATGATTATAATTCCAATTATACTGTGGCATATTTATAGTAGTTACATATTATCAGGACGTTCCCATCTGATCAAATTAATTATATTTGGTTATTTCTGTTAATTAGCAGCAGTAACCTTTCGTTTTATCAATTTGTGTGTTGAAAGTTTTCCCTCCATAATTTTCAATTGTTAAATTCATTTGTTGCATAATTTTACATTTTAATTTTTGTTGTCCATATTTTGTGATATGCTGATTTTATTGTTGAGGATTCACAAGAATCTGTTAATTGAAATTTTGTCATCATTTTGGCAAAGTTTTTTGACTTCAAGATATGTGTAATTTTATTTGTTTTATCTTTGTTTACAAACATGTAAGCAATGAGTGTCCAATTGTTTCCAGTGCAAATTTGTACTGGAAATATTTTTAAATTTTACACAATAGATGTTTCTTTTGTGTCAAAATTTATCAAAATAGATTTGTTTTGATGGTTGTCAAAACATAGTTTTGTTTTGATCCATTTTCTGAGAAACATTTTCCAAAACATTATTTTGTTTTGGTGTTAGTGCTGAGTAAATTTAAATAATTACATAGTGCTTCAAGTTTTCAATAAAATTTTGTTCTTTGTTAGTGTTAAAGTGAAGTACTGAAACTTTTTTGCTTTCTGTTTTTATCAAGGCATTTAGCATTGATATGATGTTTAAGCAAAAAAGGGGTCACCATTTTGTTTTCGGAAAATGTTTTTGTGTTGTGAAGTATCTATTTGTCTCTTGAAAACAATGCCTTAGTATATTTTATTATGGCAGCATTTTTTCAAGAGACATTGATACAAAAAATTAAATGCAGTTCAGATTGTTTCACCTGTGTCAGTGTTTGCTAGTGATGGTATCCTCCCGAATTTATTTGGGTCATATTTTATAAGATTATTCTTTTAATTTTATATAATATTGCTGTTCAGGCTACTTGCCTTTTTAGACTTTTTGTTTTGTTATGGACACTGTCATGGTGGCAATGATTTTTAAAAAAATCTATAATTTGTTAAACTATTTTTAGTTTTATAAACGAGGTTTAATTTTAAACGTACTTGGGACCAGTTGTGTACCCATATGTTTCAACCCAAGTTCAGTTGAACTTGTTTTTAAATGCAAGGATGCCATTGTTGAAAAAATCGTAACCTTGAATTTAAAGCCATGTTCAGCTGAACCACATTTGTACAACTGTCCCTTAAGGGCCAGTTGCCTGAACGTGGTTCAACCAGAGTTCAGTTGAATGCGGTATAAAATCAGGGATACCATTGTTGAAACAATCGTAACCTTGAATTTGGAACCAAATTCAGCTGAACCATTTTCGTACATCTGCAACTTACGACCGGTTGTACGAATGTGGTTCAGTCAAAGTTCATCTGAACTTAGTTTAAAATCCAATGTTACGATTGTTGCAAGAGTGGTTTCCTTAGATTTTAAATCAAGTTCAGCTACACATTGGTTGAACCACGTTCATACAACTAGCCCGTAGATTCAGTTAAATTCCAACCCAAGTTAGCTTAAAATTCAAGGTTACGCTTGGATTTTAAATTAAATTCAGCTGAACAAATATTTTTATATTTGGTCCAAGATCACAGTTAAACGGCTGTGGTGCAGATACTTGCAGCAAAGTTCAATCCTGAACAGATCAAAATGCATAGTTTCTATTGTACCAATTTGTATTTTTTAATCAAGGTAATAAGGTAAATACTGAAACATAACTACCCGTTTGCGATTGCGAGAATAACTTAAAAAATTGTGATAGTACAATTTATCATTCAACAGAGAAAATTTTTTTAACACTCGTTACTTTGACGACTCTTAAAGCCATCTTGTACCGTCAAGAATAAACCTTGATATAAATTTAAGATTCATGGTTACGATTATTCTTATAATTGTATCCTTGAATTTTATCATATCTTAAATTTTAATCATGGTCGTACAGTTGGCCCCAAAGGGACAAAAATATATATTTGAATTGATTTGGTAAAGTTAAAGGTGGGTACTTACAGATTTTTTATTCATAGTAGTAATCCTTTATGTTTTCTGCATTATGTTTTAGAATTAATCTTTAATACCAAACAAAAATATTCTTATTACAAATTTTCTTGGTAGATATAAGGTCAAATATGTTTATTTTTATAAACAATTTTAATTGTTGCAGTAACAATGTTGCTATTAAAATGAAATTTGACATTTTTCCCAGTGTAACGACATTAATATGTGAATGTTTTTTAATATTTTAATCCAAGCTGTAAACAGTATATAAGATTTTGATTGTGTTTAAAGTATGTTTAATGACATTAATTTACATAGGTTCACTGCCCGTATTGTGTAAATAGAAGAGCTACTTGTTAAATACGTAATACTAAAATGTGACGCCACGCAGTCGTACAGCCATTGTTTAATGTACTATTAGTTAGGCAAACATAGCTCATGGGCGTTGCTCCCAGATGGCACTAACGCATTGTGTCCAAATAAATTTGTATAAATCGCCTCTTAAACTAAAATTAAAATGGTTTACTAGACAATATATTGAATGTCAAGTAGATTAAATGCGAACGTTTTAATTAATTTTAAGAAAGGTTTTTATTTTTTACGTCTTTATTTGGGCATGCTATTTGGTAGTTGTGCGCAAAATCAGCGATCGGTTGTCTGACTAATATACTTACACAGTGCTACTACAGCTATGCGTTTTAATGACCAGTACCAGAACAGTTTTACTTTGATCTTGACTTAAACTCTTTAGAAACAATTGCTTCTATAATATTATTTAATCTATGATAAAAGTTAAACCGCTGTGGTACAACAAACCATACGGTTTAACATTGATCTTGTATCAAACACCTATAAACAATTTTCTTCACAATTGTTTTTGTGGTATTTGATATATGATCAAAGTTAAACCGTTGTGGTACAATTGACACGAATTTACGTCAGATATTTTTATGATGCCCCAGATGTTCACAAAGTCGTAATAGTAGGAAATGTACTCCATTTTCCCCCATTATAGACCACATTAGTTATGACGTCATTTAATTAATAATTATGCAATCTACGTAAACGAGTCATGACACACTGGTTGCCTATATTTAGCACTGGAACTTGACCCTATATGCACATGTGCATAAAGGCGACATTTTCGAGGTTAGAACACAGCACAGAATTTTATTTTTTTTCTTCCCTGGAAGAAACATTCCAGAACTTTTTTACCATTCACCATGCACAAAATATGCTAGAATGTATTTTGAGTGGTACTATGCATTATAGTAACTATTATTACTATTATTAACAAAGTTTATATAATGCACCGTATTGCATATATATTTCAACATATATTGTGCAAGGTAAATGGTAATTGAAAATCCTTATATATTTCTTACAAGGGAGAAAACAGATTTTATACTGTTCAAACCCTCGAAAATCTCGCCTTTATATTCATGAGCGTAGGGGTCAAGTTACAATGTTACATATAGGCAACCAGAGTGGCATGACTCTTTTACGTAGATTTCATAATTTATGTGACGTCACAATAATATGGTCCAATATAAAGGAAATTATTTAAATGAGATAAATAATCAAATACCCTATGCATTAAACGGTATAAAAGTTTTCTTTAATATTTTTCTTTTTCTTTCTTGGGACTTGATTACCATAATAATTCTTCTAAGCCTAGTTATTAAAAAAAATACCGCCACCTAGTATGACGTTGGAAAAATAAATCTGCCCCTCTAACTTTACGTCGAAGTAAGTCAGAGGGTGTTTTTTTGACAGCTAGAATAAAACAAAAAAATAATTCTCCAACGTTTCGGAAATGAGATACAAGCGTTTCATTTTTTCAATTTTTTTTTAGCTTTTATAAAATATGCGTATCGTGAGGCTTGACGCGCGTATTTGTTTATATGATATCCATAGATACTTATCATCTAAACAGATATCGTCTCCTTCATACTACACATAAGTAATTTACAAAAACTAAAATACTTTGAAAAATTAAACAGATTTTGTTTTCGAAGCGTTAGGGAATTATATATTTATTTTGTTTTATTCTAGTAAAAAAAAAAACTCTGATTTCATTTGACGCAAAATCACACAGAGGCCTATTTTTCGGTATCATACTGGGTAACTGTATTTTTTAGATAATCAAGCTTAGAAGATTTATTCATGTGGTAAGTCCCCAGAAAGAAATAGAAAATTTAGAGAATGCCACAAATTAGACTATCTTTTTGTTATTATGCATGAACTCTACAACTTGTGCATAAGCTACTACTTTGCTTAATATCAAACCCATATAAATAAATAGTAATTTAAATAATTTTTATTACATATGTAAATTTTCAGTTTATATGTGATGAAAATTATCCAAATGGATATATTCGTATACCTAAAATAAAAAAAGAAACTTTGCTATTAATCAAAGTAAATTATGTAAAGGATAAGTATAAGGCTAGACTCACAATGGAAACCTGTGCGTGCGAACTGTGGTTCGCAAGAATACGCACGTTTACACGCGATCAATCCCAAGTGCTGGCTCTAGGTATATCCTCACACAGTAAGTGCAGATTGATTCTGTCTGCAGCTACTGTGCGAGGATATATAGTATTTCCAAAGTCAGTTGAAACAGTATAAAAACGCCGACAAAGGATTTTATCTATTAAATGAGTAAATCCCTTTGTCGGTGTTTTTATAGCGTTTCAACTGACTTTGGATATACTATACCTAAAGCCAGCAGTTGGGATTGATCGCTTGTAGATGTGCGTATTTGTGCGAACCACACAGTTCGCACGTGCTTCCACTGTGAGTCTAGCCTAACACATTGAACTTTTGCTCAAATGGTACGTACATTCATAGTTAACACTGAATTCAATGGATTTTCGTAAAAAAACCATTCTTAAATAAACATACACCAGTTTAATATACACAGATATATGTATGTATCACATATGTAATAGTAATGTTAATTATGTACTGGCCATATTTATACTTCTATATCTATTTACATAAAGTACATATTAAATACGACGTATGTGGTAGTACGTTATGTATACACTGCATTATTCAATATTTATACTTCTATATCATCTGTACCTACCAAAATATGTATACCATGTAAATATCTTGAAATCCTGTTATAGAGCTTATGTAATTAGGACGTTTGGTATCTGGTACAGACGAATTTGTAAATGGTATTTATTTATTGTACAGGTTGTTTTAGTTTGAATTCAGAGTACTCTAGTTGCTCTTATTTTTGCGCCAAGTGAATTTAAAAAAATGTGGTTGGTCCTATACGCAAGTTTCTCAAAGCATTTTATTGGTAATTACAAAAAAAATATGTTAACATTACAAAATAGCTTGCATTATTTTCATTTTCTAAAGTAAAATGCCTTATTGGTATATGTATAGTTTTATTCTGATTGGGGTATATTGCCGTAATCAAAATAAAGTATAAAAATATATAATGGTGTTTCATTTTAGAAAGTGTAATGCATCTAGTTTTGTTGGATGTGTTTGGTTTTTTTTATAATTGTCCAAATGTTGGGAAAAATGTATAAGATCATTTTTTTCTAAATTTTATAAATTCGCTTAGACCTACAAAAATAAGTGAAAATTGAGGGCTGCTCGCAGGTGTGACATTTAATAAAATAAATGTTAGTTATATGTATATTTCATTGGTTTTTTACATATTTTTTTTTCTGTTAGTAATTTAATATATTTGTCTTTAAACGGACAGTGGAAGTGAGTATTTTTGCTTGGAGACAGTTTTAATATTTAAATTTCACGTTTTCTTACGAATTGATTTAACTGCTGCAAGTGAGTGAACTGAAAATATAATGAACCTACACTGCTTTCAGGTTGTTAACTTAAATCCGTTAAGTTTGAAAAAATTTACCTAATGTGTGGCAACTAACTTTTGTGCTTGGATTACTTAAATAAATGTGGTTTATGACCAACAATTCTACATTTGATTTTTTAAAAGATATTTTGCAACTAACGTATTTTTTTTTTAATTTAAATAAAAAAAATTAGAACCGTGCAAAAATCTTTAAAAATTGGATAGTTGCAAGTGTGCAAAATGTAATTGGGGGTGGATAAGGTTTTTAACAGCGGGATTTTGTTTTCTCATCGAGGTAAAGATAATTTTGGTTCCGGGGGTCGGCGTGGTTGGGAGGGAAATTTCAAAGTTGCAACTTAAGGGCGAGATAATATTAAAATAGTTTCACATTATTTATAAATATTGTGTTTTTAATAAATTTAGCACAGTAGGTATAAATAGTGTCAAACTACTTTATGCAACAATCATCTAATATATAATGGCGGGTATTACTGAATGTCATGTAGCGCCATACTTCCAATGCGGTTCTAATTAAAGGTACGTTAGTAATTGGAAGTATAGGTAACATTTTACAGTAAGGCCTGCTTTTCTATAGAGGGTGCAAAAGCTATGCATTACAATTTATTTTATTCATTAATTGTAAGCAGATAATTGTATTGTTGGATATCATTAAAACAATATTTGTCTGTTGATTAATTGAATAAAATAAATTAAAATACTAGCCTGTTGTCCATTGTTACATCACTTTTAAATTGTCGCTTTGGAATTTCGCGCCAGACTGTTTACGCCGACCCAACTGATCAAAAGAAATTTTGACAAAGATGAGAACACAAACCTGTTGTTAAAAATATTCTTTCCTCATTTTAATAATTATGTCGAGTGGACTGGAATGAGGCCTTAGAGGTAAGTATATCTCAATATCTAGGTATGAAAAGTATTACTTCCTCTATTAGAGCACAGATTAAATATACATATCTATCCATCCCATGTTAAAATTTATCATTCTAACATCTGTACCCTAAAAATTTTATATCGTTGTGAGAAGTGCCTGTTTAGGATATTGTTACTTTAGAAAATGTAAATATGTTATAATAGGCCATTTGTCACGTTGCTATGTCAACATTGATAATATCGTAAATAGGCGTTGATTTAAAAATTTCATTTGGAGCGATAAATATTTACATAATGATAGATCCCCATTGTATATTTAATCTATAATTAGAGGAAATTAAAGAATTGAAGAAAATGTTTCTGCATTTTCAATTCAATACCCAAGGTAATGAAATTTTTTAGGTCGGATTAATTTTTAAGTATTGGTAGGTTTCAAAATGCGTCATTATAAAATAAATATATAATATATGTTTGTTTGAATACAAGATTTAGAATACGTAGTGTTAAATTAGGTAATTTTAATTTGTTACTACAATGTAGAATGGTGCAGATTTAAAATGGCACAAATTATAAAATTAGGATCAAGTAATATCAATTAAAACAGGAAAACTACTTGTTATCGACGCTATGTTGTATCAGGATCCTCTGGGCCAGTTGAATTGTGTTTTCTTAGCCAGTAGAGTAATAAATTAAGTAACAAATAAAAATTGGTTCAAGACATGTTTCACAAAATTCATTATCATTATGGCGTTTTTTACATTTCTTATAGCCCTGAAATGAACTACCAGTATTTGTTTGTTACCTTGTTACACGTATGAAGAAGAAAACTCAATTTAACTATTCGTGAGGATACTAATAAACGTAGCGAAATGTCGACTAAATTAAATGGTAGTTTTTTCAGTTTTAAATGACCGTCTTACTAATTATAATATTAATATATAACAGGTTACTAAATATTCAAAAAATTTGTATGAGTTGCAAAAGCGGATTTCATGTAAGAATTGTCTAAAAATTGAAACAAAAGTAATTTTTTATTATTAAAATTAATACGTAAAACGAGCTAAATAATTCATAGTAGTATACATACTTACTTTTAAAATTGACAATTTCAGAAATGTATGGGAATATGTAAATATATCGTGATTGATATAATAAATTGTAAACAATTATTATATTAAAACTTCAGTATTTAAGGTCGTCTAAAGGCGCTCAAATTCAAGCGCGCCAAGACGCGCATTCGCAAACGTAACAACATGCAGTTTGGACGGAGAGCTGCGCAGGTGTCCGTAGAAACTGTATGTTGCTGCAACGTGTGCGAATGCGCGGCGCGCTTGATTTGGAAGCTCCTTAAGCCCATAGCTACTACAGTAAAAATAAATTAATGTTTCACGACTTATTTCATAGAGATTATCGTTCTATTAGATCTTTTAAGTTTTATTACGGATTATACAAACTAAATTGTATCGTCTGCATTTTATTTCTTGTCTTGTTATTATTTTTTTCTGTCATATAGGCGATCCAGATAAATTTCCCTGTGCATTAAGAGCAGTTATTTGACCTGAGCCAGACAGTTGTCATAGCAAATAAGTATAGTTCCTTTACAGATGTATAAGGAATATTAAAAAGCCATAAAATCACCGACAAAGATGCCGCAGGGTGGCGTCTTTGTCGGGTGATTTTATGATTGTTTTAATATTCCTTTTATCTCTGAAATGAACACAAAGTGTACTTTACTGCTTTTTTTTACTTTGTTGCTACAGTCGGGCCGAGTAATTGCTTTTTAGTGCGCGGGAAAATTAACTGGTAAATGCTTTATTGTCAACGTTTCTTCCGACAATACAAGTGGTCATCATCCATAGGTTATATTATATCAGTCTTGCATAGATATGTTTAAATGCTCCAGTATGTTGATTTATTTGAAATAATAAGTTAAGTAGTAATTTTTTTGTTAATATATAATTAATTTATTGCAAACTTTTTTATTTTTATTTTCTTCAGTTTTCTTTAAATAACAAGGGTATGTTTAGTAACAAATTTATAGTTCTTTTTATTTTATCAATGTTTATACAGTAATGACTGGCGGATTTTAGATTATACTATATCTAAATGTTGGAGTATGGTACCCAAGTAATACTTATTGGCATACATTTAAGACTAAATGAAGAAGTTTTGCAGAAAAAAATGCGATAGAAATTGCTAAAAGAAATTTGCAAAAACGATTATCCAAGTTATTTCTTAGACTGTAAAACAGTTTTTTCATAATCAGGTGAAATATTTGTCGATAGATTTAAAATTTCATTAAAAATATGTATTTTTTTCTAGTTACAGCTTTTTGAAATTTGAACATTGAAAAATTAATCTAAAATAAAGTTTCAGAAGGTGGTGTACCATAGAAAATTAAAATTTATTCATGAAACTTGATATCGGTCGATAAATATTCCTCCTGATATGAAAAAATATATTACAAATATTTTACATAAGAAATAACTTGGAAGGGCGTTAATTTTTGCACCTTTTTTTTGCACAAATTTCAGATGTAATTTTTTTCCACAATTCTTTCATTTAGTCTTGATAGTTACATCTTAAAATATCGCTTGGGTCCAATGCTCCAATATTAAGATGTAGCATTACTCAAATTTGACCAGCCGCCGCTGTTTATAACAAAAAATATTTACTGTAGACAAAATTTTTCAGTAACTGGATACCGTCTAATAAGTGATAGATACAGGTATGCATAAGATATCGAAACTTTTAGCCAATTTTCAGTATGGACTGAAAATAACATTTTATCTATTAGTTATTATTATTATTATTTTTCGGTATTAGATTGGAAAAATAGGTCGTGTCTATTTATCGGAGCGACTATAATTAATATACATTATAATGTATTAACCTTCGTCAAAGAAAATGCTCCCTTTGACACCCAAAACTAACAGAGCTCAAGTTAACATAAGCTATAGATCGGTGCGCTCTAATAATTAGGCACGGCCAAAAAAAATTAGGCAACAAAATTGTTAGAATTTTATGCATAATTCTGCATTTACATTTGTAATATTTGCAAATATGTTAATAACAATAACATTCCTGAACTGCACAGTCCAATGGTGCTGATGTTTTAAAAGTGTTTGTGCATCAGCGTTGTGTAGTTGCACTTATTTTTATTTAGAAAATATTGAATAAACACAACGATATGTTGCCAAACGTTTGTTTTGAAGTTGCGGAATGTTATGCCTTGAAGTTAGAAATATATGAGATAAATGTCATTATTAGGAATTATTGTAACTACGAGTGTATTACTAGGAATTGTATGTGTATACTAAATTATGAATAAATTAATTTAGAAATTTAACCAACGGTTCGACTCGATACCGATAATTTATTTTAGCTTTCTACTTTTTTAAAATATAATTCTTAAAAGTGTAAATAATAGAGATAAAATTTTAATATTCTTGTATGCTTCTATTAAGTTTTACGATATTTTATATGGATTGTATTCATGCAGATAGTTTTGTTAAAAGAATTAACCAGATTTTAAGAAAACATTTTCATATAATTTTTTTTTGTCAGTTTTGTACAAGTAATTTTTTTATATAAATTTAATTATAAACAATCCCTGTTATTGAATAATATTAATATGTAGCAAGAGTAGACAGAACATCAGCAATTTCCAAAGAAATAATGAATTTCCACCATGGAGATGGGCGTTTTGCACCAATTCAAGCTAAGTCGTGAAATGTAAAGAATTAGAAATGCTTTCCAGACCACAGAAGAATGCATAGGACCGAACTTCATAGTACTTTTTGAACCAAATAAATATTTAAAATTGTTCGCTTCTTTAATTTTTAGACCCTTCACGATTTGCACAAATTCGATTTTTTTCGCTAACCAAAAGTTGCAATCATGTTTCTTACATTCAGTTACAGTTTTAAATACTTGGATATCGAAAGAATCAAATATTTCGTGCATTTTAATATCTTGGTGTTAGAGACATTCTAAGTAAGAAATCCCGAAATTTTGAAACATTCTACTGATAGATACAGTATTTTAAAAGGAGCGAAGCTTAAGGCTAGACTCACAATGGAAGTGTGTGCGTGCTAACTGTGGTTCGCGCGTACACGTGCATATACGTGCGAATTGTGGTTCGCGCGTAGACGTGCGTATACATGCGAACTGTGGTTCGCTCGTATATGCTTCCACTGTGAGTCTAACCTGATCAGCATCATACGGACGACACGCATCCGACGATTTTATTTAATTCAACACTTTTAAATTGGAGTGCGTTCACCTATCAACATCGGACGATTTCGAAAGGAGATGCAAAGTCCTATTCGTTCGATGCGTGCAGTCTGTACGATGCCGATCAATGGACACCTTAACTCAGTTGAAGATAAATACATATTAATTAAACCACTTGACTACTTTACGTCTCAAGTTGGAAAGGTGGCGATTGATTTAAAATTTTTCATTTTAAATTTCTTATTTAATGTTAACCAAAAAAAGTTAATTTATTGGCAATTTGTGTTTTTAAACTCGGGATTATCTTTTACCTTACAGATCGATTGATTTTTACATGGTTTATATTGTAGTATTTATTGCTTACATGGCTATTTTTCATTATCGGACAAACAAATTTTCATAAGTATGAACCTTGTTAAATCAAACGAGACGTATGTAAATGTAAATATATAATTCTGAGGCATTAAAAGATGGCGGTGTCGTAGCAGCTTTTAAGAAAATTAAGGTAAGTAGATATATTTTATTATTTTTGAAAATTGCTTTAAACTGATAATTTGGTGTATTTAGTAAAATTGAAATAAGTATAGCTTAGGCGTAAAGTAGATTTATGCGGTGCAAGAAAATGATAACGATGGTAAAAAAAGTGGCAGTGTAAAGCAAAAATCTGTCCTAGTGTTGATTTTAGGTCATAGCGTCAGACGTCGGTGCTATACTTATTTTAAATTTACTGTAGTTGATATCAGTTTGGTTTATTACAAAAGTTTTGTTGGGCGTATGGGAAAGGGGAAATTTTGCCTTTTTAGAGCAGTAAAATATATTTTTATCTAAAATAAAGGGTTCATTATGTTGCGACGATTAATTACTATGCCTAAAATATTTTCCTGGAGCCCATTTTATTGTTACGTAAATATATAGCCCGATGGTAGTTAATCTAATGGCTGGTTCCTGATAGAAAACTCCTGAATGGATTTAAAAACGACCTGACTATATAGTTTCTAGCGCTCAATAATTTATGTTCGAACTTATAATAGCTTTGTGATTGTTTAATATACAGGGTGACTATTTTAAGTGCCTCACTCTACTTCATTGCTTGATTTTGCACATGGGGAAAAACTCCGAAACTTCAACTTTTTGATTTTAAGTGATAACACCCCGTATAATATCTAATATGATGATAACACCCCGTATATCATATCTAATATGATTTTTTTTTTATAAATTTGACAACACATATCTTTTATCAGTCATCTATTAAAACAAATAATACTGTATTTCAATAATTAAAGTAATTCCATAGATTTTATTTACAACAAATGTTCAAAAACATTACTATTTTGATGCAAACAGAGGCGAGAAGGCATTTGATAACAATTTCTCTGCATCTGCTTATAATAAGGGAGTTGTTGATTAAATCTCTCGAGTTTTTTATTTGATCAAACGCCTTCGCCTGTGCAAAATAGTAATGTATTCGAACATTTGTAAATAAAATATATAAAATTACTCTAGTTTTTGAAATGAATAAACTATTTATGTGTTTGTTTCGATAGGTGACTGTTTTAAATAATATATTAGTGTTATTTTAACCCTAATATTCTATTAAATGTGAAAGAAAATGATAATGATTAATGTATTATATATTGCATTTTCTATGAACTGATCTTAATATACAGGGTGTATCTCTTAAAATACAAAAAATGAACTAATTTACCGTTAAACCGGAAGTAAAATATATTCGCGATTCGTAGAAGAAATATATACATAAGTGTAAGTGCTGGACTTTTTCCTAGGTGAAAAATCAAGCAATGATATCGAGCGAGGCATTAAAAATGATCACCCTGTACAAAAGTTACTTTAAGAAGTATATTGAGGTCATTGGGGCAGTTGTATCTTTAGGAAATTTGAAATTACGTCAAAGTAAATACTCAATTTTAAATTGTAGGTATTCAAATAAAGTATTAAAATTAGCAGCAGCATTTAATCGTAAGGCGTAAAGGCAATCAAAAATTAGGTCTAGTGGACCATGAAAAATGGCAACTTACTGTGTTGAAGTATTCCGAGCACCCGGAGTGAGGAGGATCACGTTCAGCGCTAGTGTACACGTTAAAACATTGTGTATCTAAAACTGGGGTGTAGGTTGGATGAAAGTTAATAGATAATAAAAAAAACATAAATTCCGTAAGAGTTCAAATTAAACAACACGTAATTATTATATAAAAATTTATTTAGAAAAAACAATATCAAATGGAACTAACCGATAGAACATAGGTCATACTAGTGGGTAGTATTGAAACATTTTGACATAAAAATATTACAAACGGAACATTTGGTTATAACCTGCGAAGCTTTCACTATTTTACCGCCGGCATCCGTTCTTTCTCTTCCATATCTTATTGCATTCTGCACACTGCAATTCCATATCTTATAGCATTCTGCACACTGCATTTCTTCTGCTATTATTGGATGTCGTTTTTAATCCAGATGTTTTAGTCGTAAGCATTCTGACATCCCGCTTATAACGCCATTTGGTGATAACAATTCCATCCTTTGTTTGCATAACAGACATTTCACCCCCTCTTCAATTTGGCGTTTATGACATTCTTCTGCAAATACTTCCGATTTGCTCTAAGCATACCCACTAAATGAGTGTTTCTGTGCCTCAAACGATAGGCGAGTGGTACACTAGTATAATATCTGCATATATGGTTCTTCCTTCATCTAATAGACCCTCTGTCAATGACATGTCAGTTTTTTCAGGAACCTGAGTTACAGGATGGCTTGATTTATGGAACCTGAGTTACAGGATGGCTTGATTTATCGTAATAAACCAGGTATATCCTTTGGCTGTACAGAGTTTGTAGACCTTGATGCTATATTTGGCTGCTTTGTCTGGTACGTACTGCCGGAATATCAGTCTTTCGCGCCAAGGTACCAAAGACATCTACACAGATCGTTTCGCCGGGAATGTATGTCTTCTGATAATTCTCAATAAATTTGTCCATCAATACTCTTACTTTATGAAGTCTGTCACTGGGATTAGCAGTAGAATTATCGGAACATGTATATATTTCAATATAAGCTCGAATTGGTTTCTGGCCATTATTGTTCGAGGTAAGGGAATGCTGTAAAGTTTATGCGTCCATCAATAATCTTTTATTGCCGGTAACTTTACTAAACTCATCCAACCAACAAGAGCCAGAAATTTCCCAATTTCACCAGCTGTTACAGGATACCAAGCATGTGTTTTCGACTGGGCAAGAATATCATTGGAAAGTAAGTTTTGGGTCGCATATAAGTTCGTTTGCTCGACAATGTCTCAAAATATCGTATGCCAAGAACAAATCAGAATAATCTATTGAATTTGCCGGCGCAAGTATTCCCGCATAAATATCCATCATGCCCGAGTATGTAACAGTATATTCGATTGTCGGTGGGCCATCGTGAGTAGGCATTTCCCATTTTATGTTTGTTAACTTTTCATTCAGCCATTCAGATTCGATAGAGGTATTACCTGAAATACTTGGGACATTAGTATCTTTAGACCGTACAGGCATGGGTCTACTATTGTGGTGATCAGCCGTATCCTCTTCAGAGCCACTTTCATCTGCTGAGTCCTCATCGCTATATTGCTCATCTGTTGGGGTCAAGGTTGGGATCTTCAATGGAATCGATCACTTTTTTCATCCCTATAGGGTTCTTTATCAAACACTAAATATCCAGCACAAATTATTACTAAAGTTTACACGATCAGTTTTTCATATAAGAATTTTAGGTCTATTCACTCTAACAAAAAGGGAATTTAGGAAAAACAATGAATTTACAATTATTATTTAAGAAAAATAATACCTATGCATTATTACATAAGTATTTCTTTTCCCCTGTTTCTCCTATATCCCCTTCGCGCTTTCGTTCTTCTTTCTTCTTTTCCGTCAACCCAAAAAAAAAGATAAAAAAAGAAAAATATCTTTAATGATACACATGGTCTAGGAAATGGTTTACTACCCAAAACTTTTTCCCAGGCCAGTGTATCTAAAAAGATACACATGGAAAAAATTGAATAAAAGTGGAAAAAGAGCCGAAAATAACTTATTACTCTAAAGATACATCAAAAACTTAAAATTACTGAAAAAATAAAATTCTTGAAAAATAACGAAAATTCGCCCTGAGAGCTTGGCGCTGAACGTGTTACCCCTCACGAGTATAATGGCATATCTTCTGTTGTGAAATTTTTTAATAAAATTACAAATGTATCCACAAATAACATGATTTTCAATTCAACACAAGAGTTTCAATGTTAGCACCATTCCCTTTTATTTAAGTGACGATTGCTATTTAGTAAGTAAAGTAGGAGTAATAATCGTTCTATCAGTCTTATCTGCCTATGCACAGAGGCGTTATCTTTAAAACTATGTTCCCAATTTATTTCCTTAAATTTTTACCGATTTAAATTATTCAAGGTAGAATGTTTCGTAGGTGATGTGCATGTTTCTGATGACAGTACGAGACCCTAACAACTATATGTTGGACTAAACAGTTATTTTGCGAATCATATGCCAGTTTATTACAATGCTTTGATTGATTTTCATTGAATTCTATGTACGCAATTAACAACATATTCCATGCCGTTTAAAAACATTTTTTTAGCACAAAATTACCTTTTGTTTTTTTATCGTGCTTTATTTAGTTAATATGATCTTCAAATATGCTGACAACTAAATGTTGGAACAAGTAAGTTGTGCTAATTAAAATAAAGTTATTAAAATGCAACGTCGCCTTTAGCCTTAACATTTGGATATAATTTTGTGATACTTGGTAGTAATGAGCTATGAAGAATTTCTTGATATTTCGCAGCATTCACAGTACTTTCTTTAAATTTCATAGTTCCCAAAACTTTTGCCGAGGTGCATCCCCAAACCATAATGCCATATGGAAACTTGTCCGTCCTCCATATGAAAGGCTTCTGTTTTATCTCAGGTTACACGTTTACGATGGTCTCCTACACAGACATCACATTTATATTTACTAAATATGTAAATTCCATCTCATTTAGAAATGAAGATATTGCATACTAAGAAAAATATTAAACATACCTTATAAAAGCTCAGACCATATTTGGGAATATATTTTCGACACCATTCTCTCGAAATGTTCAACCCAGTTTCACTAATCCACCGTGCAGTAATCATTCGTAAAGTATTTCTACTTCCCGGCTTGCATATTCTAAACAAATATCTTAAATTTCTTTGAGAAACTATCTTCGGCCTCCCTGCACTTTTATCACGAACGTCAATATTTGCAGGTTTGCCGTATTTTTTCATATTAGGAATAATGTCTGCTATATTTAGTACACTTGTGATACCATCCATTGTCTTGCCTTTTATGATATGGTTGGAATATAATTTCGTCTTACCTTTCTAGGGTAGGCTTTCCGCATCCCATTCTTGCAATTATAATTCACGAAATATGTGTAATTAGCGCAACAAAACGAACTGCTGGTAACGCTTCAAAATATGACTTCAAAATATCAGATTTGTTTCAATGCCGACTTGGTAAGACACTGATTACATTGATAATAATAATATATTTACGACATTACTTGTTCCAATATTTAGTTGTCGGCATATTCGAACATATAACTAAATAAATCGCAATAAAAAATCAAAAGGTAATTTTGTGTTTTTAATGTTTTAAAATGACATGGAATATGTTGTTAATTGCGTCCATAAAATTAAAAGAAAATCAATCCAAAGCATTACAGTAAACTGGCATATAAGCTTCGAAAAATGCAACATATAATTATTGTTAGGGCTCGTAATAACTCGTGTATTTCAAAATTGAAGGAAATGTTCCCAACAAAATAATCTAACCTTCTGAAAAACTAAAATTGCTATAGCCGAGATTAACTTTGGGTCTAGTTTTAAAGGAAACGCTCTCTACAGGGTGTCCCAGCTAAGATGTCATTCGCGATTATTTCGGGAATTTTCAAGAGAAATTCGTAGTTCAAAAACATTTGATGTAATTTTTTTCCGAGGAATACGATGCCGTCAAGAAAGAAACAATTGAACACGAAACAAAATAGTTACGGCCGAGAAACCGATTTTTTAAAAAAAAATTAATGTGGCAAATTATTATATTTTCTGTTATAGGGTACTAAAACAAATTTCATATATAGTTATTTTCTATATAATAATAATAATAATTGACTTTTATTTGTATAGTTATAAATGTATATAATATTCATAGTGACTACAATATCACTCATAATTATATCGCTTCCGGTTTGACCGGAAATGAATTTTTCTTCGGAATGTTGAATCTACCAATATACTTTAGTTGTAATCAACAGAACATTCAATTATATCAAAAATGCATAAATCATTTCTGATATTTCTAACCGTTTTCGAAATATTAATAGCTCCTTTGACTGAGGAAGATTTCGCAACCATACAACAATAATAGTACAGGCAATTTTACATGTAGTTTTGCAATTATTGTCTTAGAATTAGTTTGGCACCTGTTAATATTTTGAAAGCGGTTAGAGATCACAAAAGTGTGGTCTATGGATTTTTGATAGATAATTGAATGTTCTGTTCAATGCAACCAAAACATATTGGAAATTTCAAAATTTTTGGAAGAGAAAAATCATTTCCGGATAAATCATCGGAAGTGATATGAAAAAAACTGAATGTATTGAATTTGTTCCAGTATTACCCTATAACAAAAAATATAATAATCCGCCATTTAGATTTTTTTTGAAAAAATCTGTTTTTTCGGCCATAACTTTTTTATTTGATGTTCAATTGTTTCTTTCTTGGCGCATCGGATTCCTCGGAAAAATTACAACACTTACAATTACAACATTTTTGAACTACGAATTTGTCTTGAAAATTACTGAAAATATCGCGAGTGAGATCTTAACTACATCTTAGCTCTAGGTACATTGGTTTTCATTACATCTTTCTTGAGACTGTTAATAGTCGGTTAAATAGTGGAGAGGTTTTTTCACATACAGGATTACATTTTCTGTTGGATAGCTAGGAATGAAATGGATGACTTAAAAAAAGTTGATGTCAGAACGTGAAAACGTAACTGATATAAAGATCAGTAAAAGTGGGGATTTAAAAATGAGCTGTTTTGCTAAAATAATTTATTCAAAAAATTCTTGTATACATTGACCAAAAACTTTTCGATATGTTCAATAAAATACAATCTATTGCAGATCGATACACATTTTCGCGAATCGTTTACAGGGTGAATAAATCAAAAGTTAAGTTTTAGCCATTAACATCTTCCTTAATGTAATTTAGTAGCCTTTTGTAGGGGGTAATTAAGAGATTTTTGGTGTTTCAATTGCTGGACGAATTAAATTTGGTAAATAAATTGTAAAATTTAGCAGGTTTTCTTATATCCCGTCTGATCTCTTCAAAAATGTATAAAAGCTATTAGGTAGATGCAAAAATAAAAAAAACAAGTGGCAGATGTGAATTGTGTAGACACGTCCCTGTAAATGTAAAAGGGTGTATCAAATTGCTAAATTTTGAGATAATGTATTTCAAAGTATAAAAAGTATTTATTGTCTGATGTGATTCATGTTTCTCTCAGTATACACAAACAGTAAGGTAACCTCTATATCATACGATAGTACATATAAAAACACTTATCAGGCGTATCAAAAATATATATATTTTTAAGTACGTCCCTTAGCATTTACAGTGATGAACAGTCGGATCCGTTCATATTTGATGGGTTTGTCTTTCAAAAATTTATATTTTCCTTAGTTTTCTATCAATTCAGGAAACATTTATTTTTTGAAGTAAGAAATGTATGTGAAAGTGGTTTTAAGCAAGTTACTGAAATTAAGGTATATGAAATCCTAGGAAATCTGGATATTAGTACTCTGATTAAAATTTTAAATGAACCAGCTTTGTATATCTTCTCTTTTCGCAATGGTGAGCTTAATAGTTGCCACACAATATTTTACGTAGAATGTTGTCACGTCAAAAGTACAAAAAAAAAACAATTTTCAAATTGAGATATGCAATAAACTGACAAAATACGTATCTCCACGGCCTGTCGATTTGTTCAAATTTAATTTTGTAATTAGATGGTCCGTATTAAGAATGAATTACATTTGAATTATAATCCAAGAAAACAAAGTTGTTAAAAAAAATAAATAAATTTCAATCAGATGAAGTAAATAAAATTTTTATTTTTTTTTCTGCAAATTTACAATCTACTCTATCAAATATAAAGTAATAAGTTTGAATGTCAACTGAGGAAAGTAATCCAAAACAATTAGCAACGTGTGAATAACTATTAGTTCAGTCAGCAGTTTTGAGATGAATACAAAATATATGATTGTAAAGGGAGAAACGATTACACAGGCTAAGCAACCATACGTGTGTTTCATTTAACATCTTAATGACCATTATTATTTTGCTCCCTAACATTTCAGAAAGCTAGAGGTAGGTTATGAAAATTTGTTTATAGCATATTGTACCAAAGCATCCTACGTTAAACGAAATATGTTTTTTTATCAATCATAACAAATAACTTTAAAAATTTGCAGAGGACATGTAGCGTCATTTAGTATCTTAACAATATACATATACAGGGTGTTTCAGTTAAAAGTCATCTCGAAAAATAATAAGGGTATTTGAATTTCATAAAGCAGTATAATTGAGACCGGAAAAGACTAGTTAGAATTTTTCCTTCGCTATGCTAAATTATTTTTCGATGGTTGGAACCTTGAAACGTTATTCAGTAGTAAAAAAACATTCATACCACCTCCTGTTAAACCGGAAATAACTTGATCCTGCTAAATTTTAAGCACAATATTACATATTTTTAAAATTCTTATGTTTCACAAATTCTTCAACTTAGATATCGTTATATTTGAAGAGTTATTGAAAATTGAGAATTTTCAAAATATATAACATGGGGTATTATGCTTAAAATTTCGCAGGATTGAGTTGGTTGGTACATATGTTTTTGTAGCACTGCGTCATAGCACTTTCCATACCAAGAAGAAAGTACCAAATAATCAATGTTCTAAAATTCTTAATAAGAAAAAAGTTAAGGGAGTTTATTAAAATTTACGTTTACTGAAAAAATTAGGAGAATCGTGTAGCTCCAAAAACATGTTATGGAAATGTCTGTACTCGTAGATGAAAACAAACATGTCTAATTAAATCGATTAAAAATAAATAAATTATTTGATACCAAAAGAAATATTTCAAAATTGAGTGCATATTCTCAGTAGGAAACTGAGGCGTAAGGGATAACAATGGACCTCAATTCGCAAATAAGAAATCTGCCAGGTGTTTTAATCTCCTTATTTTAGTGTGTAATGAACATATTAAATTTTCCCCCTCTGAGGTGAGGCTTTCGACGCCATATTGGAAAGAAAGTGCCGAAATTAGGGTTTTTGTGGATATCTCGTTAACCGTTAATTTTACAGCAAAAATAGTTATCAATATTGTTATTGTTAAAATTGTAATTAAAAATGCGCACGAATTATGCTCGTGTACTTCTGCTGGAATAGCATGCTTTTTTTTTTTGTACATGCCACCGTAGCGGGGAAGTACCAAAATCCGTTCGATATTTAAAAAACAATAATAATAAACACCACAGAAATTGATAATCCCCAAAGCCGAAGCTGTCTAGAATGGGTTACATTTAGAAAAACGTGGACATACAACTATTCCCACCGACAATGTCGGTGGCGAGATTCGAACCTGCAGCTATGAGATTTGTAGTTACACTTAACCATCGCATGCTCTAGCCAACGCCACCGAGTCGGGTTTAAGATAATATAAAAATTATATAAAAATAAATGTCTGTTAAGAAGTATGTTTATGCTATTCTTGAAAATGTAGGTACTGAAGCAATTCTTTAAATTTTGCGGTGAATTGCATTATGGAAATAGAACCTTCTTCAAATCGTTAGCCAGATCGTCAAACCAGGCATGTACGTATTTTTTTATTTGAACGCCTGAAATTACTTTCAATACCGTCTATTTTTATACAAAATTTAAAAAATAAATCGCATGTTGCGATGACACGGAATTTGTGTATTTTCAAGAAGCCGTGTGAAATCGCCGACCACCGTCCGCCCCGTAACTTCGAGCGCACTTAACCACCAAATGAAACGACTGTAGAAAAATGATTCTACCTTTTTTTATGGACGTCAACATTGTTCCTTTGAAGTTTTAGCATATCGCATTGTTTTGTCATCGAAAATAAAAAAATAACGCAAAATTAGAAAATTTTTTGTTTTTTGGAAACCTGTCGTTTTTGGAAAAATGACCAAGGTATTCTTGATAGTGGATCGTTTTGTATCATTTCCACCAAAGTTATCTCGACGACCTACTCGAGCACTGAAATACCATATTTTTTACATTTGAGATATATATATATTTTTTTATTGTGAATTGATTGAAAATAAATTACTTTCAAACTTGTTTATATAAACGTAAAAGATAAACCCTTGAAAAGGAGCTAGTGATACTCCTATTTATACGTTTCTTGAGATGATTTACCAAGATGATTTAATTATAATTAACGTCTTTTTTGAAGGAGCAAAACGAAAATCATGAAATATCTCGAGATGCAGTCATCAGACTTGAAGAATCAGGTTCTCCAATATGAAGACAGGTTAACGTTGATAGCAGAAAAAGAGATAAACATAAAAGAAAGTAGACATTTGAAACGCCAACGCAAGAAAGGACAGATTAGGTCGAGGTCGCTTGGTAATCCTTGCAATTGTAAGAAAAAATGCGTAGATAAAATACAAGGGAAGGAATGTGATATTTTCAATTCATTTTGGAATTTAGGTTCTTATGACCTACAAAATGCGTATCTCTTCAATACTATAAAATCAATGTATAAAAATCGAAGTTACAAACATAAAACAAAACGACAAGCATCATCTAGGAAATTTACATTCCAGTATTTTGTTCAAATCAATGAAATTGATCTTCAGATATGCAAACAAATGTTTTTATCGGTACATGGGCTACAAAAATCTTCTAAACGTGTGTACAATATTTGCAAACAACTTTCAAAGGGGGAAGTGATTCCAAAACCAGATGGCCGTGGTAAACATAATAATCGTCCCAATAAGCTTTCTGTGAAAACGGAACAGTTTGTATACGAGAATGTTTTCTAAGTATACAAGTCTATATACACATTTCTAAACTTGACTGAGAATGATTCATTAGCCACGAAGAATGTCGCCAGTAATTTTAATATTTTCAAAACGAATTCTTTTAAAAAAAATAGCAAGACCTCATTGGGGAACCTCTATTGTTTCATCATCATCAGTAAAGATATGTATAGACGAATATTCTGTATCAATTGCAATGAAATTTAGGTCTTCAGTGTGTATGAAACTTGTGATTCTTTAACCAGAAAATCAAAGATAATAAAAAGTTACAAATCTACAGATGAAATTAATTACAGTACCATGAACAAAGCCATGAAAAGAAATTTGGAAATGGAGATACAAAAACAATGATTTATTTTGATTTCTAACAAGCACTTCTGACATCACCCATTCACTATGTAACCAGCGTTTTATATGTAAAAGATATGGACCTTTAATGTGGACGTATATGGCTGCCTAAATGTGAATTGTATACATTTGAAATGAACTAGTAGCTAAGCGAGAAATGAAATTTTACTAAAATACGTCAATAGCGAAAAGAATAAAACAAATGTGTTGTTGATATTTACAAATAACTGTTGTATCGGAACAAAAACTGGACAAGGAAAAAATACAAATATTAAAAAATAGATTCATGATTCCTGGGCAAACGGTCTTACCATAACAGGAAATATTTTCAACGAATTTTTAAACCCGATAATGGTTTACAGCACATCAAAAAGTAAAAGTGACAAAATCCCTCGTAATATAACTGACACGCACTCGATGTGTGCCTTAAAGAAGTTAATGTAAAAAATAAGTGCCCTATTAACACCAGTCTCGTATCACTAAAAAGATAACAGAACAGAGGAAGTTGGGTATATACAAAAATTACTTATACTCAACAGGTAGTTCTTGGATATTCGAAACACGGGTCATGTACAGGATGATGATTTTAAATGATTCGTTTCCTGGCATTAGTTTTGAGCTGGCAAAAAAATTCAACATTCAATTTACTTTAGTATCAGTTTTTAGTATACCTTTATTAGTAAAATTAAAATGGTTACGTTTTTCTCCTAGGAAATTCAATTATCGAAACAGAAAAATGATAAGTACGTTAACTACATAAAAAAAATATAATATGGTTCAAAAATCAACATTTTTAAAACATTGTTTACAAATAACACCAGAAAATCGAACCACATAAGCCACTGGTACATTATTAATTTGGTAGTCACCAACGGAGCAGAAAATGTAATCAGAAGAAATTACATAGCAGTGATGTAATACTTGGCTATGCCGTCTAAAATATACGTTATTAATAACATTTAAATGTTTTAGTATTTGTTCATAAATATTGTAAGCCACTTATTTTCAGAATATATTTTTGTTTTGCTGAGTACTTTTTCTGTTTACCTTTGTTTTTGGTGGGATTTAATAGGAGTATGCAGTGTGCCAAAGTAATACTCCTTGTCCATTTGTAAAAAGACCCACGCCTCTTCGCTAATACACTGAATAGGAAACCATTTCCATTTTAAAAAATGTATTCAACATTACACTTACTACATTGCATAACCTTATTTTAAGGGTACTTTATTTAGCTGATTTTTTCCATTAATGTATTTACCCAGGAAAACTCGTAGAGTCGCAGGTATGGCGAATCTTTACAGGTATTGAGTCGTTTTATAGGATTTTGAACGAATATCCTCAAGGACGTTGTCGCAGATGTGTTTACAAAATCCAACTTAAAAACAATTTTATTAAATTAAATAATACAATAATTTACCCTCATATCCGGAGCTAACCAAACGACCACGTGCGTTAAGCTACGTGACAGTTCTGTTCGACGGGTTAAATTTTTTTACTTGTGCTAAATCCTGTTCTTCGGTGAACTTATTTAACCTTATAACATTTTTAAGACAAAATTAAAATATTAACTAACACTTTTTGCACTTAAATTAATCGTAACACATGACGCGCACTTAGTTTTTAATATTACTGTAAGGCTAACAGGGGAAAAATCCTTAAAAAACTCACTCAAATCAATTGCAAAATGAGACGGCTATGTATTACCGTTTAATTTTTAATTTTAATATGAAAATATTGTTAAAAGTGTTTTTGGTTTTCTGAAATATTTTGATTAGAGATATTAATTTGAAACAAAATTTTGAGGAAAAAAAGCGACAAAGAGAAGAGAAGGAAGTATTAATTTTGGATTTTTCGGATATATGATGGACGTGACCTAAAGGGGTTGCCGAAATGTCGGTAACGACTGGTAACGTTCGATCCGAAAGGGAGCGCTATACTCCCTAATTTGTGTAATATTGGCTGTTAGCGGATTGTTCATCAATTGATGGGTGTACGAATTTTGAGAAATTTTCTTAATGTAGTCCGCTAGTGGTATTGTGTCGGGACATAGTTTGTATAACTCCCTAATGAGTGTGAATCTTGTAGAATTTATATTGAGGCGTAAAAATTTATTTTCGCGAACTTACAATTTGTGTATATTCGTCACCGACGCGTGTACCACGCCGGCGCTGCATATATTACGGCCGGTCTTAATATGCTTGTGTATATTAATTTCTTGTCATATTTAGTCTCCTATTCCTTGCCATGAGCGGGTATAAATTCCTTGACAAGCAATAGATGGCGTATGGTGATGTTAATGTGCTTCAAAAAAGTTAAACCTTTGTCCAAATGAACCCCTAAATATTTAACGTTCTATTTGGTTTGAATTTGGGTATATCGGATCGAAATTGACTTCCAAAATTTTATCGTTTGTAAAATGTTTAGTAAACACCATCGCCTCCGTCTTCCTCGTTCACTTTCATTTTCCACTGGCCATAGTACGCTGCCGCCTGGACCGTGTGAATCTTTAACAGCTGATTTGCTGCTTGGGCAGACCAGCTGTATCTGTACATAGCCGTGTTTCGTGTTAGGAAACTGCGGAAAGTCGGAGATGTATAGGTTGAATAATTTTGGTACAAGAACCAACCGCCGGGGGACTCCAGTACGAATATTCCGCAAATTTGAAAGTTTGTTATTCACTCGAACCTGCAGCGTCCTGCCGCTCAGGTAGGAGTGAATGAGTCTTATTAGGTGGCCAGGAAAGTTAAAAGTATATAATTTGTAGATTAGCCCCGGTATCAACACAGTATCGAAGGCTTTCTTAATATTCAGGAGCACCACGACGGTGCTCTTTCCGAGGTTGTATTGCAACTTTACATCGTTCACAATCCTTACCACCTGCTGAGTGGTGTTATGCCCCCTTTAAATCCAAACTGCTGATTGTCCTCAATGTTTAGACCATTCTGTACAGTGATTATGCAGATGTGTTTACATACAATACGTCGACGCTTTTCCTGTTCATTACTTTTCTACTGGTTGTACCAAACATCTGATAATATTTTATATCGTGTTTTCGAAAGCATGCCACTGGACATTTCTTGCCAATTAATAATTCTTGAGAAGTTGTGCGCGCCAATATTCTTGGTATTGACCTTGAATGGCAGGAGCCAAGAAGTTGCACGTTTTTCTTATGCGGACGGTAATCTCCTTCGATTTTATCTATTAATTCGTCTAAAGAAAACGTATACTCTTCAGAATGTGCCTGAAAATAAGATTAAATGTATTCCATCACAGTCTCAATATTGTTTGCAACGGTACTTCTTTTTCCTCACTTGATGACTAGACACGCCGGTACATTTGTTGCATGCAGTTGTGGTACTGAGCATCAGCTGCGACTAAATCATTTATTTGGACAAGACGCTCAACAATGGCTCGACCTCAATCATCTTCACGAGCGTTGTCAAGTTCTATGATTTTATTTTTCATGCGGACGAAGGCGTTTTTGTTTTTCATTGTATTGCTTTGATCGCTACTGCACATAAAAAATAATTCCAAAAGAGAACGTTACAGACGATCGTAATTGTGGGCGAGATGAACTGGAGCCGGCGCTTCGTATTTTCAGCACAGTTGTGGCGATTGCACTCTTTATTATAATTTTTTTGACACGATTCGTGGATCACTATCAGTATTAACCCTTCCAGGCATGTGATTTTGCCGTCCCTTCGTTTAACAATTGATATAGTCCATTTTCCTTCACTTTACTAACTAAATTAATATTATACTGAAAATAATGAATTATTAAATTATATCTATGAAGGCTATTCGCATTATTTATGTTCACATTATCTGGTGGAAGATTTGGATTAATACCATTTACCAAGTCTATGACTTTCTCTACATAATCGTCTATGTCAAGATGAAATTCGCCCCTTTTGCAAGCCATATTACGCAATACAGCATAAGCATTGAGACGATCGCTTCCATCTTTTCTACTTTTAATCGAATACCTATGCTATAACTTTGAAGTCTATTTTAATGCACAATACAGGGAATTAAAGAAAAAATAATCACTACTCTATTTCTATACTGTTAAATAATTCAACCTACATTTAACGATTGCTCTAGCCGGCGAGTCGCATGCAAAACATTTTAATTTCGACGTTTGCTCCATCAATGATTAGTAGAGTTGGCAAATCCGCCCGCAAGTCATGGGCGGTGCCAGATAGAGAAATATCCAAATATGTAAGCGAGACTTGTGCACTATTTTAGCAAAGACTAACATTTGATTTTACTCTATTATTATTCTACGTGGTGTGTACAACGTAATTTATTCATCTCCTAATTTTGTTGTATTTTATTCTTCATATTAATTTAATAATAAAATATGTCAGACCTGCCCAAGGGTAAAAAACGGCCTTACACTGACAAAGTGAATAAATTTATCAGTGAATTCCCAAATCCAATTCCAAATTAATCAGCTTTATTTCCTATTTTATATACATTTCTAATTAAAGCTACTTTTTATGTTATTTATTTCATAAATACATAAAAACAAACAAACAATATGACAATTTATAGAAAACATGTGGGTGACTGTATGTACACAGGAAAAATTCCAAAAAACCTGCTCAAAATATTTTTTTTAATTTGAAAATGCGGTGGGGTTTGAAGTAGGAAAGGCATGTCTACGCATTGTAAGGAGTGAATTCCCGGATTTATTCTCAATGGTGCTATAATAATTTATAACAGACCTGATGTGCTGGGACAAACGTGATTGTAAACGTCACGTAAACGCTGTGCAACATAAAACTAATAAAAATTGCTCGCCTTCGACAACACAGTTTATGTTCGATTTACTCTTAATGCTGATTGCCTGTGATATTCCCCTGCGCATATTGGATAAACCAGCATTTCGGGAGTTCTGGATTAAATACAATCCCAAGGTGACATTACCAAGTTGCGCAACATTACGTAACTATGTACCAACTGTAAGCGAAGACATTGTAAATAAGATCAAATATTAAAATTTAAGTTCTTCATTGTGTAAATTTCAAAATGTCAACTTTATAAAGAATCAAAATTTTAGAAAACCAAAAAAAAAAAAACGGGGTGATAAATTTTCCTTTGATCACGAAAAAAAAAAGCTTGAAAATATTATACTATTGGTTTAGAGGTAATCTGGGCCGGCAACGCATTTTTGTAACTTTTTTCTCATTTTTAAAATTTTTTTTTCTGCAAAATTTCTTCATGCAATACTGGTAGTCCTGCCTTAAAATATTGCTAGGGTTCCATGCTCCAATACTGAGATATGGCATAACCTAAATCCACCAGCCGCCACTGATTTGTCGTATTACTTAAAAATCTTATCTATTTTTTACATAATGTGCAAGTTGCTGATTTGTTATCTGAGGATTAAAAATAATCCCAAACCACAGACCTTTTTAGCTCTAGGTCTGATTTAAAAAAATGCGTATATATTAAAAGAACTATAGGTAAAAATAAAAATACAGGATACAAGCAGACTAGAGATTACATACAAACGAAGTGAGAGGAGGAAGATATGCTCACCAATCGCCATTCGTTATATTTAAGGCGGAAAATGCATGGCATGTGCCGAATAAACAGAGAAACAGAGCGCCTTCGATGTAGAAACATACAAGCGCATCGAGTGCTGTATAATTCGAATGACACATTCCATACTTCTCGAGATTTTAATACAAAAGTATTCGAGTGATCATTCGATTACCAAAATAACTCGAGTACCAATCATTCGATTATCGAAATCATTGGATTACGCCCATCACTAGTCAATTATGAGAGCCAACAGTAGCCTTATGTATATACATTCCCTCTGTCAATGGGACAGTAATTTTCCCACTTGCATATTTTTATGTTACATGTCACGATTTTCGCTTTCGCAATCAGTATATCTCGGTGGTTTAATACGAGTGAAATTTCGTATATAGGTAAGGTAGGTATACATACTGACGTTCCACTTACGCAGTGGGAAAAAATACTTAGAATACACACTGCTTGAAAGTCTACTATATTTCATATCACAAATGTTGCAGTTCACGTCATCAATTTGTGAATTATCGAAATGTAAATAAAGTATTTCTCATTAATACTTTTTTTATTAAAAAAATACTTCGTCTTCTGCAAACATTTTACAACCGTTTCAAACCAATTGATAAGCCAATGCGTGCCGTTCTGTGTGACCTGATTAGAAATTTAAAACTGATGACGTGAACGCCAACATTCGTGATACGAAGTTTATATACAAAATATTGTCCCCTGGTAAAAGGGGAGCTGCAGTCTGGCTTCCCGAATAATAGTGATCACAACTTCATATTTAAAATAACGTGACCCAAAATTATCAAAATAGCGTGAGCCGGCAAACGATCGGGTCTAATAAGGCAATACACGTGTGGAACATCACTATATATGCTTTAAAGTACTTCAAACAAATCAAAGAATCCTATGTTGTATATTGAGACATTTATATACTTTTTAGATTATTATTGAATTATCCACCTGGATGGTTAAAACATTTGGCGACAAAAGATACTGAAGAAAACAAACGCAGTGAGAGGAGAAAAAGATGGATTCGGAAAATGAAACATGCCAGAGGTGAAGAATATATATCGGCCAGAAATAAAATAGTACCAGCACGTAAAATAAAGAATACAAAAGATTGTAATAAATGTAGGTTTAAATGTAGTGTTCTTATTAGTGAGACTGAAAGGGAAAGAATATTTAGAACATTTTATTCTAAGACAACGCAACAAAAACGAGAGTTTCTGTTATCCACAACTGAAATGCTCAAACCTAAAAAGACCCAAGAAGGGTCTTTTAGATTCAAGAAAAAGTGTATCATACAAATATTTTTTTGATATAAATGGAACACGTATAAATGTTTGCAAAAGTTTCTTTCTAGACACGTTGTCTATAAGTCAAAAACCTATTTATACCGTGCACAGCAAGCATATATTTTCTCGTATATTTTAAAATCAATACAGTTACTCATTTCCGATTGCTTTAAAGTGTGTCACCTATTTCCGCACAGCACATCGAATTATGCGCTGACAGAGCTCTTGGCGGTGCAATTGGCACATTTTTTTGATGCAAACGGATTTAAAAATATTCCTTTTTTAAGATATGTGGTGATTTCTTTACAACTGTTAAAAACGAGCATAATGTAAATATGATTTTGACTATATAAAAGATCATATCTTTTGTTGAAAATTAAAGTGATATAGCTTAATGGGAATATATATTTTTTTGGAATTTTAATCTGTATTAAAAATATACAAAATCGTCAACACTGAAAAACAAAAAATGAGTTGGTCATTCTTAAGGTTAAGTTAAATCTATGATGTGGTCAACATATAAATTATTTGAGAGTGCACTATGTGATCCAGTCAGTAGAGACTCAAAATCGATCTGAATCTGGCAAAATTCCAGTCGGTCGAAAATTTGTCATATCCAAAGTTTGACTTTGTGATTAACATACTACAAGTCATGACTAGAATTGCTCAGCGGCGACTTTTGGTAGCATTACTTGTTAATTTGTTGAGTTGTCGCATATGTTAAACAAATAAAATAATTACATGTTACCGACAGGTATAAAACTGCTTACGTTTACATGTCATGTAATGGTAAGATATTACCACAATGGAAATATTTTTGAGAGATTTTGGAGTTTCCTAAGAGTGACCGATAAGTCAGCTGAGGGTTTAACACAGTGCATAGAACATGAGTTAGATAAATTAATTTCAAACTCGCCGTCTAAACTAATTGCTCAAAGTTACAACGAATGGTGCAAATGTTATGAATGGTGATACCGGTGGAGTTCGATCAATAATAAAATTATAGTATAAACATGCTCATTTTGTGCATTGTTATGCGCATCAATTAAATTTAATTATCTAGAAAGCAACCAGTCAGAAAACCAAAATGAAGTTTTTTTCTCAAATTTATCTGCAATTTCTAGTTTTTTTCCCCAAGTTCTACACACAGATAAGATGTATTAGAAGAAACTGTAAATCGAAAATTGCCGCTACACGTTGGAATTATAACATCCGTATAGTAAATGTCATTTTCAAAACAAAGTTAATCGAATGTTTCGAGGAATTGGAAAAATGTAATAAATCTGTTTATTGCAAAGAGATCTACGGTTTACGAAGAACTCCAGAAGATTCTAATTTTGTATTTTTTCTTAATTTATTTCACAAAATCTTTCCACATATAGACATAATATTTAATCAATTTCAAGCCAGAAATATAGACAGTATTGAACTTAAAAAAAAAAGTTTGAAAAAAATTATATCATGTATTAAAAATTAAACTGATGAGATTGAAAAATATATTACTAATGTGGAGAATGAGAATAAACGGAGAAAAAATTAATCCTGAAAATAGAAATTCCGTAATTGCTAAGGAAGTGTGTGATACAATAATTTTTCAGATGAAAGAAAGATTGTCATACAGAGGTCATTTAGAAGCCGCATGTAGACAATTTTCTTATTATTCAAAGAAATTTCCGACGTCGACTTTCAAATCAGTTGTTGAATCTTATCCAATGTAAGGACTGAATTGGTAATATTTTTACTCATCCTTTTTCTTTTGATATCAAAAATCGTAGTTCTACTTGGATGAAATTGCCGAGGGACTGAAAGTGAGTCTTTATTATGTTGTTCATATTTTATGAGAAACTAAAGCCCCCCAAATAAAATTATCACGAGCCGCCACTACTTACCAGACACTGGACCGACGTATCGTCACATTTTTAGTCACAAAATTTGTCTATATGCGTAAAGGCCGTTGTGAGTCCGACATCGTTATATTTAGTACATGCTCGCAATGCGTACACAACCCGTTCAACTGATCATCAGTGTCTAAGGATATACGACGTAAATAACTAGTCGAAGTTTTCTGCGCCTATAACTGTGGTCGTAGATGAGCATTTCTAGTCAACCAATAGGAGTGTAGCTTTCGCCACCATTTTGGGAAAATGGCGCCCAAAATTAGTTTTTGCAAATCTTCGTCTCGGCAGGTAATGCAAAGGAAGTGTAGAAGGCAAAATTAAATAAAATTTCTACAAAAAAGGTCCAATAACTTTTTTTTAAGGCAGATTTTCCGGTACGTTTAATGTGTTTTAAATGATTATTTTTCTAGCTTTTTCCATGAGAATTATTTGTGGCAGAAATATATAGTATGTGTATTAAAGTATTAAACATAGTACATTGAAGGAAGACTGAAAATTGGCATCGTATCGCGGGCAGTGTGAATTGTTGACTGCACGACAGCTAAATAGAAAATAAATTCTCCGCCATTCTAATGCTTAAGTTGACGAGCGACGGCTTGCCTGCCTCTGGTTTACATTGTAACGTTGCATTTTAAGAGACCCATCTTTAATGTTTCAGTATACACCCTTTATAATTCAATTACACTTGAATCGGTACAGTAACGGCTCAGGTAATTCTCATCAGAGATCGGGCACCTCCTCCAGAAAGGTTGTATTAGCTATCCCACATTATTGTAGAAAGGAATGTCGAGCCCCTTTTCTGATTTAGATAAATAACAAACGCATCTGGTAAATGCAAACCGTACAGCTGAAGCTAAACCTATAGTACATACAAGAATAAACAACATTTTATTCTGTACTAAAGTTTAAATCTGATTTACAAATAAAAAACATCATTGTATGTGTTTTGGTTTTTAAGCAAAACATTTAACTTCTAATCAGTCCAATAGAAGCTTACTGTCTTAATGTGCTTTGTATACATGTAACGATGTCTGTTCGGACGCCTAAAATATGTAGCGAAGTATGTTTGGGCGTCGTAACAGTGTTTGCTTTCGGATAGCTTGTTTGGAGAATTAATCCAGGATTCCTGTTAGTTGTAAATAAGAAAGCCCAAAGTATTCGTAACAGAGTTTATTTTATTAAAGTAACATATATCCAAAACATGAAGTTAAATAAACATAAAATCAGATTCTTCAACGATAAAACCAAGTCAAGTACATTTAACAAATATTATTTACATCGGTGAAATTAAGTTACGAGGAGTGTAATTCGGTGAATGCACGGTGACGGTGGCCTTCAGCTCCATGTGCTGAAGTAAAACATCTAGGATACGATGCGGCGGTAAGTTCGATAATTATTTAGCGGCGGCGGGCCCAGCTCAACCCGCTGAAGACTCACGGCAATAAATAATTAGGGGACTGGTGACGGCGGTTGGTTTAGCAACCATTTACCAACCATGGGCCCAGCTCAACACGCTGAAGACTCACGGCGATAAATAATTACTAGACTGGTGACGGCGGTGCAGAGCGGTAAAATGGCTACCAACACCAGGAGGTCAAGCTCAGCATGCTTAAAACCCCAAGATGCTACCAGACATTCAGCCGGGCGGCATCGTCGTCGGATTCTGATTTCTGACTAAATGGAGTCAAGCTCAACACGCTTAAGACTCCTCAACTATCCAGCTCAATACGCTGAAGGTAGTTGTCAGCAGAAAACTGAATGCCTTTCCTCGGCTACGGCCATACTATTTATACCAAAATCCTGGCCTTGGTGACGTCAATATTTCATGGCGGCAGGAAGTACGTGGCAGCACCTGCCAAACGGTAATTGCAGAAACTTCTAGGAATGAACATCTGCGTGATTCATCATATGTCGGCAGGAAGTGCGCGACAGCACAAGACTAACGGGAATTTCCGAAACTATAGTAATGAACATGCGTATGATTCATTACATACACAATATTAAGAAAAATAAAGATAGAATCTATTCTATCACGAAAATGTAACAAAGAGGTCACAAGATGGAGTTGTTGAATTATTTAAATGAAAACACTTCTGGGGTTTTAAAAAATGACCACTGAGAAACCACTCCTTTCTACCATGTGACCGAGTTTTTCAATGGTACAGAGGAAATTTAAGAAGAAGCCAGATTATTGTCAACTTTGTCAAGGAAGTTTCAGCTGACGAGGTTTTTGTTTTTGAAATTTGATATCTCGATATTATAAAGATAATTCAAGAAACGAAAAATAAATGTAGAGATAAAAGTTTTTTTTAAATAATAATAAATTCAGTCTGCTCGCCTATGACTCCGATCTTATTATATGTGTTCAAGCTTCTCCATTTATTGATGAGCCTGACACTACGCTTTTGAATTAAACCATATATGGTTTATTTAGCCAATGGCATATCCTAATGGAAGCATTCATAGTAAAGAGAAGAAAGTGATTGAAATTTAAAAGCCGAAGCCGAATTCAAAGATTTTTATGAATATATGGCTTACGACTTCTGGACATGCTAATGACAAAATTAATAACCTGGTTTTTCTTAATTATTGTGATTTTAATTTTTTTTTTTTGAAATATAGTTTTTATTACAAAAAGACCGAAGTAATATTTTTTTTCAAAAAAAATATAAAAAGCGAATATTGTACATTTGGCCATATATTCCATACGTAATAACATATTATGTAAGTAAAATTTAAAGTTCAAAAAGTCGCTTCAACAGTTTCAGACTTTTCATATTTTCTTCTCGGATATGATTTTCGTACCAAGAGCGATCCAGTTACAAATTACAAAACAAAAAATTTATGCATTACTCCTGTTATCATATTAAAATCACGTAGTAATTATACAAGATCGCGAATGGGTTTTGACAGTTTTCCGTGTTCCCATATGAGATTGAAATGGGCAGATCGAATTTGACTGGTTAACCTGTTTCACACAGGCTGCTGATTCATTGGTCACAGCTACTTGGCCGATTAACCAGCGTGTCTTCCCTGTTTTGGTGTAGATTGAAACAAAATTAGTAGTTGAGGTTCAACGACGATTTCGTCGCTAAGTACACCGTACCTAGACAGGGCAGAGTCGCTTAGCAAAACACAATTCTGGAAAGGTTATTAAAAGTGTGTATATTCGTTCATCAGAAACTGTTTAAACTTCTGAGAACATTGAAGCAGTAGGATAAACAGTTAAAAGAATTCCCACTCGATCGGCAAGACGTCAAGAAGTAGCGTAAAACATTTCCTGTTTCATCATACGCCGAATCTTGCATAGAGACTTGGGTTTTTATTCGTACAAAGTGAAAATAGTGCAAACACTGTTGGCAACCAATTTACCGGCAAGACTTGCATTTATGAACAGTTTTTGGAAGTCGTTAATGAAAATCCAAATGTTCTAAACAACTTATGTCATATGAGGCCCATTTTCATTTATCGGAGTTATGTTAATAACAAATTAGCCGATATTGATTTTCAGGAAATCCACAACAGCTTCATGAGCAAACATTGCATAGCTTCAAAGTTGCATTACGTTGTACTGCTCCGAAATTTTTTACATCCTGAATTAAAATGACTGGGAGGAGAATAATTAATTAACTATCGTTTTAACAAGACAGCACAGGCCATACTGCAAGAATATGCATGATATTTTATGAAACTTGTTTCCCGGCAACCTAATTTCTCGCAACAGCTATATTGGCCGTTCAGATCGTCTGATCCTATGGCGCTAGACTTGTATTTATGAAGTTTTTGAAATGATGTGTTTATGTCAACAAGCTTCGCATACTTGAGGATTTAAAAAACAACAGTACAAATCAGAGCGATAGAATAGATAATGAACGTTTTTATTTACTATGGTTTAGTAAATTTCAAATGTTTATGTAATTCCCCTTTTACACAGATCTTTGTTCTCTTGTTAAATAGTAATTTATTTGCGTAAGACAGTTTTCCGCGAGACAGGAGTATTACATGAAAATTTCTACCAATCATTTTTTATAAAATGTAAGTCGTACAAAAAAGTTATTGGACTTTTTTTTTTAAAGACACTTGTTTATTTTAATTTCGCATACTGTACTCTTTTTGAAGTACTTACCAAAACAGAGATATATAAAAAGAGCCAATTTTAAACTCTATTTTTTCAGACGCAGCGAAATATATACTTCGATTAGTCAGGACTTTTAAATATGTTAATCAGGAAATCAAAGTTTAAGTATATTTTCAACTTGATGGGAATTTTATCAGAATCAAATCCCTTAGAAGCTGTGCTATAAGTCTAGTTTTCATTAGCAGAGTTAGCGGTAGAGTAAAAGAGCAAGTATTAATTATCCTTCTAACTCTACCAATGTATTATAAACGTAATTTGTAAAGCAGAGTAGATTGCTCGATGAGAAAGTAACTCTGCCAGAATTTGTCTAAAATATATGCTACTCGAAAAAAAAATCGTTTTCATAAATACTACAATTTCGATGTTCAAATTTGTACTACAATGGTTATAGTCATGAAGTTCAAGTAGAAGATGCCACTAAAACTTGTAATAATTCCTATTTTATGTTTGAAGCATGTTCAGGTTTTTGTTGACTATTCTACTACAATGTTATAGTGATGAAATCTATCGAATAATTCGATAGTTTGGTACTTATTCAAATAATTCGGTAGTTGAATTACGATTGAATGAATTTAAAAAATGTTGGATTTAAGAATGGAGATTATGAATATGCATAGACGGAGACGATATTTTATTCATAGATAAGAGACGCATTTTATTAAGTGATACGATAAACAGTGAAAAAAACAAAATAAACAAAACGCAATCTCCAACTAACTGATGATGACATGTGACTGATACAAGGCTGTCATTTCTGATTTTAAAAACTCGTTTTTTTATGAGGTGAAACACGGCAGCATTAATTAGCAAGTTAACAATATCATCAGGTGATGTTTTCTAGAAAAGTTCTAATTGAATGAATTCATTCGATAGTTGGAATCATTCATTCAGTAATTATTGGATAGTTCAAATTACTCGATAGTGCCCATCGCTAAATTTATCGAAAAATTAAGTTATAACCATTTCTTACAAAAGTAGTATATTTAGCATGTCATAAATGGCAAGCTAGAGGTTGTTTGACTACTAGAAAGTAATCGGACATGCACAATTAAGTAATGCCAACCCAAATATTCTAGGAAGAGAATGAAATGAAAATTTCCTTTTCAATTTTTGCTGTTATAGAAGTTATAAATAAAGATTCCCTGTAATGTTATGCAATATTAAAACTAACATCGAAATGACTTAATTAGTTCAAGCAACGCCCATCTATTTAAGATTGAGATAACAAATTCGTCCATGGCTAGTTATGTTTTTGAAAATCACCACTCAGCACTCGCATTATAAATGTAATAAAATCATAGTGTTTGGTGTTAGGTTTCATGAATTGGACAGCATTTTAGAATGAAATGAAATGATACGTGCATAGTTGTATACCGCAAAAGCAACGATCTGATAGTAAACAAATCTGATGGTGACTTATTGCTTGCGTACGTACATCTCTAAATTACTACAATTTGCAACACATTTTACTATCATTTTTCAATGCCACACAATTTGTAACGGAGTTTTCCGTTAATATTTTTATTAAAATCGTTACAATATGTAGGTACATTGTACAATGTTTGTTAGAGTTCAACAAAGACTGCGTAGTAATTTTCTGTACATTATAGTTGATTTCTTACTCTGAAGTAAATGGTTACTTTTACCAAAGATTATAAATCTTTGCCATCCTAAGAGAACAAACAGTCAAACAATATTTGTTGTTAATTACAATAATTTTACTGCAAATATTTACAGTCCTAAAACAATGTTATAAAATATTTAACGCGTTTTCTTTCCCTGTAGTTTACCACAATTCTACTAATGAAAACTAGGCCATAGTAGAGTATGGAGAAGATATAGTAATTGGAAAAATCAAATGTGTATAATAAAGACAGAACTATTCACAAATCACACGTGTTAGAACAGAGAGTAAAAGTGTATATAGTGGTAGTAATAGGATTCGTACGAGTGAAGAGGCTACACCGAGAAAAAAATTTACTAGCTACAATTAAAATTTTAATATTGGTAAGTCGGAAGTTCATCTGTATATGGGACTACTCTACCACTTCTTTGTGGCAAGTAAAATGAAAGTCCTGACACCATTTGCTAATAGGAATTAAACTGGCTTTTTTCCATTAGTGAGCCACTGTACTTCCGATAAATGTACGAATTTATTTATATTTATCAAAGTATGACTGTATCATTAGCAAACAGAATACTTTTCTCTAATAAACACTTCACTAGCCATCAATAAAAGAATTTATTCGATTTAAGTTTCACTGACTTTCTAGCTAATGAACTAATTAATATCCAACAGTCAACAGGTAACTTGTCTTAATTATGGTTTGATCTAACTCATTAAACAATTTCATTAAAATCTGTCGATGGATACCAGTGGCGGCTGGTAAAATTTAGGTTGTCATATTTTAGTATTGAAGCATGGGACCCAAGCGATACTTTAAGGCATGTAACTATCAAAACTAAATGAAGTTTTGCAAAAAAAATTGCGATTGAAATTTGTGAAAATTTTTTTAAAAAATTGTGGTCTCACCATGTTATTTTTTAAGCAACTTGTAAAATATTTGCAAAACATTTTATTTCAGAATCAGATGGAAAACATATCAACAGATTTCAAATGTTATCAAAAAATCTTGTTTTTATAAAGTTACATTGTTTTGAAATTTTATTTTAGATGAATTTTTCATTGCGCAAATTTCAAAAAAGATACGAAAAATCTATATATTTTTTTATGAAATTGGAATCTGTCAATATATTACCCACCTAATTCTGGAAAAAAAATGTTTTCCAAATATTTTACAAAGCATTTCAAAAGCAACCTGGGTGAAGCACAAAATTTTTCAACTTTTTTTTTGCAGATTTCAATTGTAAATATTTGTCTGCAAACTTCTTTATTTACTTTAGATAGTTATGTCTTAAAGTATCGCTTGGGTCTCATGCTCCGATACCAATATATGACATAACCTAAATTTCACCGGCCGCCACTGTAGGGTATCCAGTATCTTTTGGTAGTAGACGGTTTCTCGAAAGCTATTAGAGAAATATTAATTTATCTCTTATAGTTTTTGAAAAACTCCCAAAAAACCAAATGGTTACTCTGTACAGAAAAAAGCAAAAATTCTATTATAAAGTGATAATCAAAATAAATAATGTGATTAATAATAAAAAATAATTTTTCTTCTCATCGCTCAATACCTAAGGAGAAAATTAATTACTTGAAGTGAACTAAGCTGTTCCCTGAAATAAAAAAAACAAAAATATTACAGATATTTTTCATTTATTTCTGTTTTTTGAAAATATCTGATATGGCCAGCACATAATTTTCTTATACCGGTATATATCATCATCCTGATCTAAAAAAATCATTCTATTTACTTCTTCACATACCTCAATTAAATTTTAATAGCGTACCTTGAAATGTTTCATTAAAATTTTTAAATAATTATCAGCGTCATTCGATACTGTCAATAATAATTCATGTCATATTTTAATAATTTTTTGTAATTGACATTGACGTTTTTGTACTAAATTAGACTTTTCAAATGTCAAACTGTTAAATTTATCCTAACCCCATTTTATGAGGCCAAATGTGTAAAATATTTCAGTTTACATCAGTTTTATTAAAGTACTTGGAAAATATATTTTATTGGCTTGATATAGTAGACATGATTTATAATCTTTCATCAAGAATATATTTTTTTATAAAGTCCAATACAAAAATGTTTGGGTTCTGTGGACCCCCTTTCAGCTGGCCAATTTTACTCATCACCGATTTTTTTTATTGCCTTTGGCCTTTATAACAAGTGTACCAAATTTGAAAGCTTTATCTCAAAAACTGTGACTCCTATCGCGATACTACAGACATGCGGACAGTTTTTTTTTCTCATAAAGTTATGTTTTTTCATTATAATTCGTCGAGATTCGTCCAGAAAGGCAATAACAATTTTTAATTTTCCCGAAATTGTACCTTCTTTTTTCTTTCATTCATTGTCTCTTCTGGTGGTACCACATTCACCAAATTTAATGTGTCGCCTAAAATGTTGACAATCTTAACCGCCAAATTTGGGAAGACTCCCATTAGTATTTTTTGATTTATCGCATATAGACACATACACACATCCACACACACGCACCGACATACATCATTGGGAAAATAGTCACAATGAATTCAGGAGGGTTCAAGACGTATATATCAATCAAAATCTCGAGGTCGAAAAAAATCACGATTACTATACTTCCTTATATTAGGTATAAGAAAGTAAAAATAAATAACACAAGCTTTATAACAAATAAACAACACATATTGCTGTGCAAAATACTAAAATGTTGAACATTAATAATGGAAATTTAAATCTAAAATCTAATCTAAAAATATTATTTTAGCCTGTTATATTAAAGCAGAAATCTCAATGATTAAATTGAAGATTTGTGAGGTTATGGTACGAAAATTCCCGTTTTAATATATACTTATATATTTTCTATTCTGAAGCTGGGTACAAATTACATATTTCAGAAGGTAACACATTTTTTTTCTGTCGATAGGTATAACTTCATAAGCATATTTATCTTCCGTCAGATCCCACTGTTTTAATAACTTTACATACTCCATATTTCACTAGCACAAAACATATACCACCAATAAGATGAAATTGAAGACTGAAAGCGGAAACGCAAATCAAGTCAAGAATATACAGAGCCCTCGCTGGGTTTCGCGCTCACGGAAATACCCAAAGCCCACTTGTTCTATAAGTTTATTGATGTTTAATGACTGAATATTTAACGTTAGGAAACTGTTAACTAAATACAAAATGTTTGTACACTAACTACTATAATAAAAAAAGTCATGTGCACTCTTTAATTGCTACAAAAATGTGAATGTTTGTGATAAGAAAACTGGTGACTATTAAGAAGTCAAATGTTAACACAAGTGTTCACTTTATATTGGGGCTATTTAGTTACTTATTAGGGATTATTTGCTTGGAATTCCAATTTTAATTGTTACAAGTATTACGTAACATTTCTTAACAACAAACTAGATACTAATCCTAATTAAAAATGTGTCAGATTCACTGTTTACTTGGTACGTTTTTCTCAGTGTACAACTTCGTTGTAAACGAAGAAGGAAAACAAGTCATCTCATTATAATGGGTGCATTTGAAGAACAAAGGTGTCCTCCTGATGTCTTCTTTTTTGGCAAATTATAAATTGCACTATTTTCCATAATATTCTTTTCTAATTCGTGTGATATATGAACGGTTCTGTCATATACATTTGATTTTACCATTTTCCATGTCTTACGGTCTCCATATTGTATATGTATTCAAATACATAAAGGCCGTTACAGAATAGCTGGCCGTATGATTTAACGTATGGCATAGAGTAAAAAAATCATATTACACGATACTTTGTTTACGGTAAGCCAGTTTTATGATGTTATTATGACTTTATAATTGTCGTATCTTTGTCATATAAATGAGGATAACATAACATAACTAAGTCAATAATAATTAGCCTCCTTGCACATATGAGACTTCTGAGTCCTCTTTCAAAATAATTTTTTTTAGCGATCTCATAAATAAACAGTAAACTTCAACCATAGCAGGCTGGTTATAACACATTTGCTTTGTTAAATTAATCGTTGTCGTCTGTCAATAAAGCGGGAGCAGTTCTGATTGGCTGAACATTTTACGGTAAACTAATTCACCAAAACTGACGTTATCAACTTTCTACTTACGCTCTTATATACAAGTTGTGTAATGGAACATTAACGTAATTTTGAAATTTTTTGGAATTAGTGCAGGGAAATCAAATAGTAGCATCGGAGCATTCATAATTATTATTACTTTTCGACTTTGGCGTGTGTATAACATTAATAACTTATACGCGACCGTGCGATAGGCGAGTTGTAATCTGAATAGATAACTTTAAAATATGTGCTTAAAAAAAGACGGTATGAAAATAGAAAAGATTTAAATCTGCTCTCTCTCTCTCTCTCTCTCTCGGCAGATCAAGAAGCATTTTATTTAATATTAATAGTGTTTATTATATTTATTTATGATCAGATGTATATATGAATTATTCAAATTGTAATATAGTTACATTTATTAAATATTTTATTATATTTTAAATAAGTTTTTTAATGCATAATCCAATTTTAACCTTTGGAATATGTAATTTTTAGAGAAATTTCACATAAAAGTATGTCTAGAGGTAAAGGTCTAGGGGGGCGAGCGTAGACCTGCCTTAACAGTACTCGTATCTGTGTTTATAAAGTATAGTTAGCCTACCTTATGGGAATTTTGACTTGACACATTTTAGTAATTCTGGACCACGATCTCCAGAGGTCGAGGACTCAATGTGTGCAAAACAGTGCGACTCGAAACGGTTGATAGCTTGGCTAAACCCTTATTTACCGCCTGTTAGTACTGGAGGATCATTGATAGAAGGATGATGTGTGCCCATTCATAAATTTTTAGCTATTTTACTATTTAGGTACTGCGCAAGCGCTTAGAGAGAATCATGTAACCCATGTATTTAAAGATGGGGAAAGAAGGGGATTGAGGGAGCGATGTTAGAAATACGAAAATATATTTTTTTTCACGACTATTAAATAATGTACTCATGTATGTGTTTCCTCAAGTATAATGCTATCCATTATTCCCTGCAGTGAGTAATGATTTCATTATTCACTAGTGAATAATGAGGACAGTCAGTTGTTTATAAGAAATCACGTTAGTGACTACTAAAAATTTAAAATGTCAAAATTGTAGCAACCAAAAGAAAAGTGTTGTCTCTCAAGTTTTCTAGGAAGCACTCAAATGATACATGCCGAAGAGGTACTTTAATGAACATTCAAAAACTACATTAGTAAGTTTTGTTCAAAGCATCATCTATTAGCAACACGCGGCAATCTCCAACATTGTTTTTAAAACTATTTACCTACGTGCCTACAATCTGTATTATTATATTAGTAAGCCATGACAAAATGTAATTTTGTTATAATAAATTTAAAATAACATCAAAAAATAATATGTAAAATTTACTTTGTAATTACAAAAAAATATACCTATAGGTTTTTCCATTAAAAAAAAAAATCATTAAATATTTTTAGTGAGAACTTCAATTATTGTTCTTTCATTTTTACTTAAAATCTACAGAAAATATGTTAAAAAAATAGGCAAGGCTGTTAAAAATAATGAAAATTTAACAAATGAATAACAAATTGTTACCTGTCAACATATTTTAGATAAAATAATTTAGGTTTTAAGACTAGTAATGTTCCAAGTTATAAAATATATTTTACCATAGTTTTATAATAGGCACTAGATGTGGTTATATAAGTAATGAACACAAATTTTACTATTCAGTATTTCCTGTACTCTTGACAAAGGCCTATAAGGCTGAAACACGTGTAGTTTTCAATAAAAAATTTTGAAACATTAAAATGCAAATTTCCTTCTCATATACTTAAAATGCTAAAAGTCTCATATATACAGATTTTCTCAAAAACTAAAAATAAATAAAGGGGGGCTCCAAATATATACGTGAAGATTCTGTACGTCGTTTCTTTTTAAGATGGTTCATCGTTGAAAATCATACAGAATATATAATCTGTAATGAAATACAATGTTATCCCCCAAGTCACCGAAGAAATTATGGGAAAATTTGTGTAGGATTATTTAAACTGTTTGTTTAGAATCCTGGACTAGTAATTATATAATAAAAATATGAAAATAAAAGAAATCTTGACGTAACCACGTAACTATAACCTGTCTCAATATTGAGTTGAATTTTTGTAATACTAAAGCAATTTAATTCTGTTCATTTTTTCGAAACCTATTTACTTCAAAGAACAACTAAATAGGTATTAACTGGAAATTACTTATTAACGCACCCCCGCATCATTTCAATTTCAATAAAATAAACACAAAAATAAAGTACCTATAAAAAAGATCTTATATTTATAAATCTAATACGCAAACTATTGTATTTCTTAGACTTTTCTCACTATAGCTACAGTACTGTTTTCATGTCTCAACGATTTCAATTATTAATACGATTTTATCTTTTACATTTACCACTGTTCTCTCTACGTCATAGATTTAATTTTCATTTTATTAGGTACTTTGGAATATTTGTTTGAAAAGTTTATGTATCTTTTTGTAGTTTCTTTTCACGTGTAATGTAATCCACGTACATCCACTATTCATGTCATTCATCATAGAGATGTTCCCTTGCAAATTTAAGGCTGATCAATGCTGCTTAAATGCTTTTTATTGATTATTTGCATTGGTAGTAGACGTGGTAATCAATACTCACTAATCGGAATAACTTTGATACTTATCAATCAGTCATCATTTTAAATTCTCTAATAAAATGTCTTAAAATGTACATTCTTTCCTTTAAAGGTGTATTTATTTGACCCATTATATTATGTTTTGAATAAAATTGATACTTGAATTAAAACTAAACAATTTAATTTTATTTAAAATATTTAGGTTATGTTGTCATTGTTTGTTTAGCTTTCACTTTAGCGAGCTCCGTTGGCGAGATGACAGCTAGCCGGTGCCAGTGTTCTTGCTACCTGAGATATCAGCTAATCAAAGTTGTTTCACGATTACACTGCATAAATAAAAGTATAAGTCCATTTGATGTAGCCTTCGTAACCATAAAACTACTTAGATTAACTGAGATCTCAGTTAGTAAGAACGCACCTAACATTATAAATCTTCAAATTTTTGCAACACAGCAGAACGGTACTAAATTATAGTTATAAATTTCACCGGCAGATGGAAGCACCTTCTGATGAGTAAATTTGGAAAATTACATTTCCATTAGGTGGATAAACTATACTTTATTAACACTGCTTGTATTCCATACGAAAGTTAAGAGGAGGGTCAATTCAAATTTGACGCTAGATGACGACACTTATCATTTTTTTCGTGCAGGATAACTTACATAATTTATTAAAAATGTTTAGAAACACGATGTATATTTAACAAGGATAATGTAACGAATCAGTTGAAATATTTTTTGTTGCGAAATATACTTAAACTTTAAAATATTATTATTAATTATTTTGTCAACACTGACGTAGTTTTCCATGAAACACCAAAACACTATATTACTGCATTCGACGCACGTTTCGCCAACCAAGTTAGTGTCATCTGGTGATGATTAAAACTAACCTTATGCTAACAATGTACCCTATTTATATCTAAACTAGTGTCATGGTTCTGTGAACTGTGACCCACTAACCAATAAAGCGGGCTACCTGGAATTGGTCCTCTGTCACTATTCATTCTATTTTTACACTTTGTCATTTCCAAGCTCTCAAATGCATCCAGCTATCTAGTATTTGTTTCATTCCTAATTAATCTTAAGTTGCTAATATCTATTTTATGGTTTTTCTCAAACGCATGTTGGGCAATACTAGACTTATCTGTTCTACCATATTTGAGATGGGCGATATGCTCTTTGAATCTAGTTTGAATTGATCGTCTAGTTTGTCCAACATACTTTTGATTACGGTCCTTACAGCTAATTTCGTAAATCCCCGACTTTTCGTTTGTTTGAATTTTGTCTTTTGGATTGCTTAAAAGTTGTAGTTTATTTACCGATGAAAGAACCACTGTCATACCAATATATATCCTTAAAAATCTTACCAATACCACGGGTATTTCGAAGATCAAATGGAATCGATACAAATTTCGGATTTTCTTTTTTATTTTGAAAGGTCGAGGAATATCGAAGTGACTTTAAATTTTCCTTTCCTAATTATTTTATTGATTAAATTTACAGAATATCCATTACTCGCAGCTATATCCATAATCAATGTATTTTCTTTTTCATACCTCTTTTTCTTGGGGGGGGGGGGGCTTAATAGACGATGGACTAGAAAATTAAAACTCGCCATTTTGTGTTGAGCACAATGGTCCTTAGGGACACATCGTAGAGTACTGATATATTTTCTGTATATGTCAAATTCTAACTTATCACTATTTCTAATAATTAATACATCTAAAAATGGTAGTTGTCCAGAGTTTTATTTGTACGGCTATAAGGAAACACTTAGAAAAAAAAAAACATTCATCAGATAAATTGAAATATTATTAATGTATATTAAAATTTTGGACTGCCTAAATTTTTAATTAAATGTTTTTCTACAAACATTTTTTAACTACATGTATGTTCGAAATGAAACGGTTTAGAACAGACGTATGCTACTAAGAGTTTAATGAACCGAAATTCAAGTGTGATATCATGAAATATAAATATCCTGGAAATTTGGCAAAAGTTAGGGAATGTGGAAAGGAAAATCAGCTAGATAATCTCTGTTATACAACTATATCAAATGCTGTTGTCTAGATCATGCTGTGCCAAACGATACATTTTTCCGAATGCCCTAATCTGCAATTTAGCGACTTTGTAATTATCACAAGAAAAAGAGTCGAGTATGAAATAGAAACAGGCGAACAAGAACTACGTGAAATTTTAAAGATATGCAATAAAGAATGGTAAGAATCCCAGTCGTTAAGAGACATGAGTTCAAATAAACGAGTTATCACGGATGAATTGCTGTCATACTGATTTCTGGTCCTAACATATTCAAACACGTTTTCAAAATTAACACGTTTATGTCAACCCATTTTGTGTTATATCTGTATTTAACACTTAATCGCACACAAAATCTTGAAGAACGTAGATTTTACAATTTTTGATAATTGGAGGTAGCCGGCTTATAATTAGCTGCGAAATGAAACACTGTGTAAAAGTAAATCATTCATGCCTCATTACCTTTATTTTTCAGATTGACAGTCACGCGTAAAAAGGTAGCACGAGATGGTTTAATGTGTTATGTATGTCTTGTAAAGTATCCTACTAGAGAAGATTTAAAAAAGCACGTGCATACGCTTCCAGAAATTTATTATTGCACATCATGTGGTGGCTATTTTGATACAACACACGGTTGTTCAAAATCGAAAATATTGTGTGCATTTTGCGAAAAATCGTTAAAAGGCGTTAACATAAGCAAACATAAGTGTTTTCACATTTTCACCAAGGATGATTTGGATAGGCTTAAAGTTTCAGAACGTTACGATTGTGAATTGTGTGGTTCTGAAATACTAAAAAAGGAAATTGTTAGTCATCGTAGAATATGTACATCTCAAATAAAAGTACCCGAAAAGAGGTCTACAATGTGTAAAATATGTAATATTGTATTTAAGAAATATAATGAATATAGAAGACATAAAACCATAGAACATAGTGTTCCCAAAAAGAGAATCTATAATTGTAAACCATGCATAATAAAATTCGAAACGCGGAGTGAATATAGAAAGCATAGATATCAAGTTCATGACGAGAAATATCAAATTTGTTTTATGTGTGGCAAAACTGTCATGAATTTAAATCAGCATGTCAAATCAGTTCATGGGAACCCAGATGAAGTAAAATGTTCGCAGTGCGATAAAACATTTTCATGTAAAAAACATTTAAATCGCCACATGCTAGTTCATAGCAATGATTTTAAGCACAAGTGCATACATTGTGGAAAAGGATTTAAAACTCCATTTTCTCTAAGAGTACATAAACGTTCGCACGATGTTGTGAAACCATTTGAATGTGGTGTGTGTTTAAAAACTTTTACAACCAAGCAATGGAGGAATAATCACATTAAAACACATTACTAGCTATTGAAAATTAACTACGAATCTGACCTGTATATTTTTATATTTATTAAATAAAAATTTTGTTTTAAATGGCTTTATTTAATCATTAATTAAATATATTTTACTTGTGTGTACTCTTGATGTCTGAAGGACAGCTAATCAGATTTTACAGAAAACCTTACATACGAGTAAAAAAAGTTCATTCACTTTCTATTGTCCTAACCTAATTAAAATTGATTTTCGAGTTGGAAGAAAAATCCCGGTTAATTTCAAACCCCTGTCACCTGTCTTCTTACGTTATGCCGTTAATAGCATTACTAAACCTTAAACATTATTGCCAACTGAACGACGTGAAAATCAACCTATTCACTTTCTGTAATCTCGACTAAAGGTAGATATTTTCGTTGTTAAATTAGACAAAATATTTATTTTTAATTATAAACTGCTCTCTATATCAGTCTTTTTTGTCATACCGTTAATGACATTACTTAACCTAAAAAATAATTGCTAAATTAACAACGTGAAAGTGAATCAACTTTAGATTAAAATAAGTTCGTGTACCTGTTAGAATTAAAATCACTAGCTTAAACTTCGTTGCACGAAATATTTAATAATAAAGCAATATCTTAGTCGCCACTCAAAAATTATTTTACAATACACAATAGGTATTTAGGATCAATAGATACCGTCTTCAGCCTTAAGATAATATTGATGAAATGGATTAACAGTATGTTTATTAAAAATTAAGAACCTTGTAAGTTATACACAATTTAAAAACATTTAAGGTGTGGTACTTTATAAGCGGTAATCGCACGCCACCATTGCAGAACGGCTTTTGCTTAGGGACTGTTGTAAATTGTAATATTAAGTTTGTTTCAGCAGAAAATTCTGACAGTTCCGAATTTGGTATTCTATTTTAATTTAACTAAATATAGTTCAAGGTCTTTTAGACTGAACAATTACCTTGTGATTTGAAATTCTGAACCGTTCAGGGTTGTCTGCTGGAACAAACCTATCGTCAAAGGAAAAAAACACACGATGCGGTATTCGCCGATTCAGTGATGCTTTGTACTACATACACAAAGTGGTTTATTAGTTAGCGCAGAAAGCATTAAAATACATTGTCAGTTCAGTTCTTGGTGTTGTGTGAGTTCAGTACAATATTCTTGAAGTGCAAACTTGGCTATTGTTCAATGTAAACTGCTAGAAAAATGGCTATTCGTTGAACATACCCATTATAAACAATAGAACAAGTATGTGCGGGTGAACAGTATGAGAACGTGAACGACTAACCCCCGTATCCAATTGTGATATGTGCATCAATTAAGCGTGCGCTACGCGCACCCTTAGCGCTGTGCAAGGCATCCTCCTCTGTCGCAACAAAAATTTGTGTATTATTGGCCGCCGCGCCGTTACGATGCGTCGGATCGAATTCGGTCATAAGACGTTTTTTCGTCGTTCGCAACGTAGAACGGCACGCCCCCCGCGATTTTGCCGAAAAGGCGCGTTCCGAAATTAGGTTCCCCTCCCCGACCCCCCCTCCAAATTTTTCACGTAAACATCTCGAATAATCCCTGCCTACGAGAGCGCGGTTCTTAATCTGTCGACGAAGTATTTTTTTTCGGACGATCGAAAATTTTTGGCGCGTCGAAGGCCGCCGCGCCGTTACGACACGTCGCGTCGGATCGAATTCGGTCATAAGACTTTTTTGCGTCGTTGGTGACGTAGAACGACACGCCACCCGCGAATTTGCCGAAAAAGCGATTTCCAAAATAAGCCCCCTCCCCGACCCCCAACCCCCCTCGACTTTTTCCCGAAGACCCCCCGTCGAACGACGGCCCCCCACGAAAGCGCGTTCCTTAATTTGCATATTTACTGTATTTCCCATCCGTTTGAAAAAAAAAACGCGAAAAAGCGATCGATCTGATCCGCCTACAGGCCAAACGTAGCGTCGTACGCGTACCGCACCCCTATAGTTTTTTGTAGGCCTGGCCATTATCCTTCCTATAGGGGGGAGTAGCGACCCCCCCTCGTCTGAACTCGGGGTAAGTAGCAACCCCCTCTACGCACCCCAATGGTGGGGGGTGGGTCGAGATGGCAGTTTTTTCATCTCGTGTCGCCCCCATGGCTACCCACGGGGTCAAAACGGAGATCGGAGAGTCGCTGCACGCTACTCCTGTTGCTCATTGGGCGGCAAGGGGGGGGGATTTTCCGGGCCCTATAATATCTCGGCGACGGGAAGAGCTATCGAAGCGATCTCGACGGCGTTGTACTCGTCTAGTGGTCCCATACCTGCATTGGGGGAACCATTTTTTGGAAAAAACGATTATTTCAAAATTCACCACCCACCCCCGCGAAAACGGGTGGACAAACCATGTAACTTTATGAGGGCAAAAGCACCCCTTCGGGATATAAGGATCGGAGAGCAGTTTGGATGTTGTGTGTATCGCCGTGCGAACAGCTGCATCTATTTAAATTAAGCCATCTTCCAATGGCGCGTGGCGCAGCGAGGCAAACCAATTTGACGAGCGCTAGTCGGTGAGCCACGGCCGTTTCCATGGCGCAATTCTCACAATTTTGTACGAGCTTACATACGACTATAAAATGGTATATTATTGTATTGTTATTATTGTCATTATTTTTTCCATATACGTTATTTAGATTTTTACCTCTTTACTACTTATAACTATTTTAATATTTAGTATCTGTAAACAGTAGTTACTCTTATTATGTAAATTTGAATTTGAAATTAAATAAATAAACTTTTTTTTTTTGGTATAACCGATGCCGGATAGTCCTTCCGTGGCCTCTGACATCTCACGGGATTCGCGCCGGCGAATTAACTACTCCCCACATCCCGCATGGTTAGTGACTGTCGATACCATGTGCCCCAAGCAGACGGAGAGAACCCAGAATGACCGCGTTCTGCATTTGGCGTGCCAACCACTCGGCTGATTTCTGTCAGGTTGGTATGATCTTCAATTCCGAGAGCAACGTAGGCTCTATCCCTCCGAGTACACCGATTATTAGAACTATCTTGACCGAGTAGCCTTTATATATTTTTTTTTCGGTCTCCCGACGTAGGACAGTCCTCCCATGGCCTCGATTCACATGGGAGTCACGTCAGCACATTAAGCACTCCCCAAATCTCACAGGGTGTAGATTCCAGAATAATGTGCCCTAAGCAGGCGGAGAGCACCCAGTATTACCGTCTTCTGTATTTGTCCTGCCAGACACTTGCCTGGTTTCTGGCAGGCCGGTATTATCTTCAATTCCGAGAGCAACTTAGGCTTTATTATTATTATCATTATTGTTATTATTATTATATGGAAGGCTCGGCCCAATCGGTGAATACGGTTAAAACGGTACTGACACTAACTGAACGATTTCGAAGACCGTGTCTTAAGTGGGAAAGGATTCACGAGTCTCCGACGCTTGTGCTCCTTTGACTTGTACCATATTTGTCCTTCTAATTCCCACCATGTGTGGCTCGGTAAGTCACGAGCCATACTCGCCAAGTCACGCGCCGTTGGAAACCAGCTTTACAGCATCTGCTGAGGCGGTGGCAGATTTGGCGAACACCGCTTCGGGTATTTTTTGCCTTATGCAGTGTGTTTCCTTACTGGTGATTTTTGCCGGGAGTTGACCGCTTACTGCTGAAGCCGCCGTGACTGGAGGGTTCACAGTATCACAGTTGAAGTATTGCTAATAATATGAAACCATTGAATTTCCATTTTTCTCCATATCAAGAATACATATTTGATTTAAAATATTTGAATTACTGTTATTTTTCAATAAATCCCTATTAATTAATAAGTTACAAGTTTCCGATTCGCCTGTGTTCATACTTCAGTGGTTTTTGTTCTCAATTTCCTCAAGCAGAATATGTAGTAAAAAATAATTAATTATTTGTGCATATGGCGAAAAAAGATGCCTTTTTAGCGATGATTGCTGCTGAGTAATTGAGATTGAGACGTCTATTGGTGGGATTTCCTATCAGCGTAGCGTCTGAGAGATGCGTTTGGCAGATGCGTCTGATGATTGAAGAACAATGCAGGGTAAATAAAGGGGGTTGATTTCCTATAGGTACAATCTAACGCAACCAACTTTGGTTGATTCATGTGTCGCCAAGTCACCTGCTAGACGTACACATATTAGCAATAGCAGTCAGTATCTTTTGCACTTGAAAGTACCTAACTTAAGTTTCATTTTAGTGCCGCAGAAGATGAAGAACGTATAGAATGTGTTGGTCTATGGTATATGACGGTGGTAGTAAAGATTATAAAAAGCAGATCGTGAAAATATGTGAAAGTAATTTCCGAATCAGTACAAAGAACAATTAATTTTTATTTTCATAACAAAATTTACAAAGTTATTAATATTAATGCTTTCTGTACCCAATTTTGTTGCCATTACTTTGGACCCTATCGTATATGCTGTCTGAACTGATCCCAAATCTCGAGGCCACAACCGTTGCCATTGACAAACCCTCCTGCTCTTGCTAAAGGTAACATATGGGTATCTCTATTTCAGTCATACTTTCTACATACATTATTATTACGCAGGTATTCGTCACGCAGCAAGTTATATAAACAGTATGTTACAGTAGTTACAGTAATAATTATTAAATCGATAGTTTCTGGTGTAACCGCTATAGGTGAATACAGTATTTTAAATTCTTGTGATTAGAGCAAAGGCATTTTCGGTAATTAAAAATTGCCTGATTTTTCGGCTATTGGTAATATATCTGATCTAGATAGTAATTTTTCAAGCGTGAAAGCGAATCTTCCAGAAATGTGATGACCCATACCAGATTTTTTAAAAATACTACTATGACCTTTGCCATACGAACCAGCATAATACTGAACTTATAATTTATAATTAACATCAACAAGAGCTAATAACACAATGGAGAAATAGACAGTTAAAGAATCATGATCCAATGTTCTTTGGGCATGATGTTCTAATATGTTTTCTATGAATTACACCTGCAATTGGAAAAATTTCGTTTTTTATGAAATCCATTAAAATTTTTTTCACAATCAGACATAGACAAAAATAAAGGTACTAATTTATTGTACAATTCTTTAAGTTCTTACAATAAAACTAGTGTATCCATATTATAATATCCGAAAGGCAAATGCTAATGATATGAATGTTTCACAAGTTTCGCCAGTAACAAGGAACCCGCAGAAAAAAAATTGTTTCAGCTGATGAATGCCAAAAAGAATAAGACGTGACATTAAAGATATGAAGCTCATAAATAATAAACGTTCTAGAGGCTCAGCTGCGCAGTCAAAATCTAAATGGCCGTTATAACACAACTGCGTTTTCTTGAGAATATTTCTTTATAAGTTAAATATTTGTGTTTATTGTATGAAAGTTCGATATTAAGGGGCCTAGTCGGGAAAAAGCTTCGGATAGCTGTGTCACTCTCTAGAAAGTTTTTATACATGCGCCGCTGAATAATTTTGCTCTTAACTATACCTTCACTGGACGTTTTATTCACCGACTTCATTGAGGTGCGAATCCCGATAGAGGTAACACTTCCTTGCTCTATTTGTAGTGACAAAGATACTTATTCAGAAAATTCTTTTTAACCAAACAGTACGGAATAAAAGTTTGAAACTTGCTGAGCATAATTATGAAGATTCATTCTAGACGACATGTATGAATTTTACCTCGAATTTTACCGATTGATATCATAATTCAGGAGCTAATCACGTCCAAATTTCACTTAAGTGAAAATTAATTAAAATAGATATACATGTACCCTCTAGTACACTTTCAACTACTGATCCTCCAAATTTGGTGTAATTTGACCAAACCGTATGGAAGAAATAAATTTTGAAAAATTACCTTACAAACATGGTTCGATTAGCCCTCTTAACAAAATATATTTTTCCAGCTCTCAGAGTAACATAGATACACAGGAAAGCACAATTGAAGACATTGTGCCCAATGATGGGGATATCTCATTACTTTTAATTCAAATGATTCTTTGCAAATATCTTCACAGATATCAGCCAAAAATACTAAGGATATTCCTCCTTGTACAACGAAAAAAAGAACATCGTCATTGTATACCAATGATACCCAAAGAAACGGAGAGATGACAATACAAAAATATCGGAGATACTATAGCAAAGATCCTCTGAACTAGAAAAAATCATGCGAAACATAAATTCGAAGTATTACGCCGATCCAATATTATTATTGTTCAAAAGTATGGCGCTGACAATCAAATCTTTCTATTGTTGAAACGAAATCTAGGATTTTTTGGCATAGTAAGTGAAGCAGAAATCAGATCGCTTCAAACTAAGCAGGGCTTTGTCCAACCAACAAACACAGATTTCACACCTTGGAACATTTTCCAGCGAGGCAGTTACTATTTACAATTTTCTCTATTCAATGAAACTGAATTGAGAATTGACATCACTTAACCTTAATTTTAGCAATAAGATTTATTAATTACCAACTTACATAATAAAAAATATATTACCGTAACGTCAAACAGCGGTAACTGGATGTATTACTCTCGTAGATGTCGTTTTTGTTGTACTGCCATCAGTAAGTTCCAGAACAAAGTAATACTGTATTATTTAATCGGAAAAATTGTCAAAATATTTCCTCGTTGTTCAATAAATGATTTCTTACGTGTATATTTGAGTAACGTTCGTCTATTCTCCGTTTATACGTGTTTTTCACCAATTTTGTTCTGTTTCTTGATAAGAGTGATAGAATTTTATCATGTTCTTCTAACAAGAGTGACAATAAATTATTATTCAGTTATTATTGGTTTTTCTCATTAGAAATCTCGAGTTAAAAAGGCAAACTACGTAAATGCGTCGCACGGTTTACAGGTCTGTCATAGTTGTATGCTCACATAGTTATATGACAATAGAGAGCACCAAATGTTTATGGCAGACATAAACCAAAGCTGAAGCCAATCATATTGTAACTCATGTATATTTTCACATTTGATCCATAGAGAAACGTAAGAGGTTATATGGAAGTTACTAAATTTATAACTCAGATTATTATTCAGTAAAGAACACGCTTAACAGTTGGTAAACCTCAAAGTTATGTTGTGATTTTAAAGTTAAGAGAAAGGGTTAAATTTACATTTACATAAATGTTAAGAATTAAGTAAATATTAATTTTTAATTGTTATCGCTCAATTTCTGGAATTTTGATATAAATCAGCTAGACGTGGTAGTGAGTGCCTATCACCCTACCTATGGCGTTGAGTAGAGGATGGTCTTATGGAGCGCCTAACGGCGGAAGGTTTCTATCTTCAAACAGACGACGACGGTCTAGTTTTAGTGACTGATTGATTTTTAAACGTCGTCATCTGTGATAGGATGCAGGTAGTCTGTAGAATTATAGAACGATGATGTGGAGAAACCAGTTTCTGAATTAATCCAGCTAAAACAGATAACCCTTTTAATCTAAAGAAAGATAGAGCACTTTAAGGCATCAGCTCTGTATGGAACCCCTCTGCGTGGGAGGTCAAATAACAGAAGGCGACCATGGAGGGGCACGTGGTAGCCGAATTATTGAAACGTCGACGGCAATCTTCTGGCAGTTGCACCGAGCCTTGTCCCACAGATCCCTGCACTGGTTATATACGGCGGTATTCAGACCCAGGCTCCAATATGGATCGGTGGTCTGGTGGCCAAAGGACCATTTCCCGAAGGCTGGCAATTAAGTAAGGTTTGTGTGGATTCCGAGATATACCGGAGTTCCAGGAAGCGAGAAATCAGATGAATTAGCCAGTCTTGGAACCGAGGAAGCCTGTTTTGGACCTATATCTATCACAAGGAGGCAAGTCACTACAGCCCTCGATGGGTGCGCTTACGATACAATAAAGTTGCACTGAAAGTTCAGCAGTGACTGCAAGGACTTTGTAATAAAGATAACAAATTACGGTTAACCTGCTTACTCATTCGGAGTCGAAAAATTCAGATCATCTATTCGGAGTTCTGACAAGACACATACAAACTCAGAAGACACTTATCATTTACAGGTGTTGGGGAGGATCTTACGTGCCGAGGATGCGGATAACACTGAGAAACGTCTTACCATTTCTCGGCGCAGTGTGACGAGATACCTTCGGCGCTTCTGAGAGAAGAGGTCAGCTCCGTTTCATGGAACGTTACCAGAAGGCCGAGGAGGTTTGAAGAGGGAGCAAGTGGAGTGAATGATTGAACGTCGAAACTATTTGTATGTGAAGTCTATTGAATTTCACCCAGACTTTCAATATACACTCCTTTAATCTAAGAGTACCATGTTTAGATCTGATTAAAACTTTATGACTTCGATAACGCCATTGCCTTCCAGTTAATATAAACAAGGGGGAATATTTTGTTTAGAGTAAAAATTAGGCGATTAAACAAGTCGTCGACAGAAACTCTCTAAAATATGAGATTAGTAGATGGTGGAGTTCGACTGTTTATGTACAATACACCTGTGCAACATATCTGATCCCAAATAGTAGCAAATTTAATATAAATTTATTTTTAATCCAAGGGATTCGAACTCACGATTTACATAACATGACACAACATGTAATGATATAGATTTATCATATAAAAACAAGGCCTCAGTGCTACGGTGTGACGTCACAACTGCTGGTCCAACCGAGCCAGCCTAATTTGCCGTGGGTACTGTAAAAACAAATAATAAACGGCGCTAAATTGTTTAACATTTAGCAAGGGCTTCCATGTAAAAACTAGGTTGCCTGTTGTGAACTGAGCCCTTATCGCACCCTATTAGTTTTTTTGCACGTTTATATTGTAAAAATGAATGTAAGAATAGTTTTTAGATTTAAATGGCAAAGAAATAACGTAGAAAATCGATAACATATAATAAAATAATTTTTTATGAGAAATTTTAAACACAGGCAATATAAAGGTTTTTCGTACTAAGGTTAACAAACAAGAACTACAGTCGAAAAACATTAAAGACTCAAGATTGATGTAAGTCTAACTGGTCATTAAATAAATAATTGCCCTGACTATTTTTTGATATAGTGTTTTGAGGATTTCGGTCGGATATAACTAATTTTATTTTTTTAATAATGTTTCGGTTTATTACACCATCAGAGAACTACAGTTAATATAATATTTTAAAAACAATTATGGTTATTTTATATTACATTATTTACTTACACTATTAATTACTGGGTGTTTGTTTTAAATTTTATTTTACATGTTTTGGTGTTATTTGATTGTCTTATTGGAATTGTATACATTTAATTTACTGTAGGTGTTTTGCTTAAATAGTAAGTATATGATAATATATCTTATTTCAAGAATTATTATTTTGTATCGGCAAGATGTAAAAATTGATTTCATGTTATAATGTACCCCAATCATAAAATAGGTTTCACTTAAATTTTCTATATCAGTGCGATTATTTATTGCGTTGATATGTCTATTTATTTGCAGCATTTCATTTATGTTTCTTCGGTTATAGCTAGGTTATTTTTTTTAATATTTGTATGTTGTTAAAATTAAATCGGTGGTTTTGTTCTATGGCGTGTTTCGTGAGGGCTGTCGTGTTTTGGTTTTGAGTTTTTATGCTATATTTGTGCGTGTATACTCTTTTATGCAGATATTGTTTGATTGACCTATATAAGTACCATTACAGTCGTTTCAGTCTATATTGTAAATTGTGTTAGTTTCGTCTTCGATTGGTAGTCTAGGTTTAAGTTTTGCAAAATTTTTTTTGTTGTATTGTAAGGTTTATGTGCTATTTTTATATCATGTTTTAATAAATTTGCAATTTTTTTCGGATACTGTTGGTATGTATGGCATGGACACATTTATTATTACTATTATTTGGTATGTGGGTTATTTTATTATATGTTTTGTCTATTCTTTTTTTCTTATTGGTTCATAAAAATGTTTGTGGTAGGAATTTGCTTCTAGAACTTTTCTGTTTTTTTTTTTCAGGTTATTTGGTCTATATTTTGGATGTGAAAGTTGAATGGCACGATCTGTAAGACTGTCGCCGACACTTTTTTTGTAGTCGTTTGATGTGTGGGATTTAAAGTTTAAATATCTTTCTAAACTTCTTTCGTGTATACCAGTTGGTTTCAATAATACTGTTCCTATTATATTTAACTGTTACATCTAAGAAGTTTATGCTATTGTTTTGTTAATTTCCTTAATGAATTGTAACCTTGAGTGATAATTATTGAAAATATTAACAGTATATTCTATTTTGTCTTGGTAAGCAAATAATAATATAGTCATCTACATATCTTTTGTAGAATTTTAATTTATAATTTACTGATTTTAATACATTATTTTCTAATTCTTCCATTATTAAATTTGCTATAGTGGCAGATATAGGCGACCCCATGGTGGTTCCGAAAATTTGTGAGAAGATTTGATTGTTATACGTGACATATGTAGAGTTTAGACATAAGGTTGTTGTTTTGATAAATTTGTCTTAGGTAATGGCTGAATATTTACTGATTTCGAACCATTTGTTTTTTATCCATTCTATTGCTAAATCTGTTGGAATATTAGTATATAGTGAGGTAACATCAAGTGAAATAATAATATGATCTCTGTGAACTGTTTGGTTTTATATAAATTCACAAAATTGCCATGAGTCTTTGTTAAAGTTTTTCCTAAAGCGTTATTTGGTATGTTTGATAAAAACTGTGAAAGATTATATGTGGGGCTATTTATATTGCTTACTATTGGTCTAATTGGAATTTTCTTTATGCAGTTTTGGTAGGCCGTATATGAAGGGAACATGGCCATAGTGACATAAGTTTACTTTTCTGTTGTTCAGTAATTAGGTTTTTTCTGAGCCAAGACTTAATGAGGTCATTAAGCGTATTTTAAATTTTTTTTCTTGGGTTGTGTGTTTTTTTTTGTATGTTGTTTCGTTATTAAGTATATTATTAATTTTTCTCTCATACTCTGTTTTATGATGTTGTAATTAACGAACACGTTAGAAAAAAAATAAAATTAGTTTCTCAAAAAACTATATCAGATATTATCTATTTGATATTAACGGCCAAGAAAAGAAAAAATATATGACTATTGTTAGATTTAAAAAATTCTGTTGATTAATGAATTTAACTTAAAGCTTTCTTGTACATGTAATATTTGAAGATTGCTTAAATTTGGAAAATTATGACCTGACTAAAATATGGTTTGAAAAAGTTGGAACTTTTTTTTGGAGTCGGTTATAATTAATGGTCAGTTATCACCAAATAATGGCTTAAAAAAATTTAATTTTTAGAAAATCTATACCTACGTATACTTATTTTTATTTATATTTACCTACCAAGATATTGAATTGCAAATATACTACTACCAAAATATTGAATTGCAAAAACTTAGTGGGCTGTTTTGAATAATTTTGTCTGTTAATATATTCAATGTTTGCTTTTTTATGTAAATGATCAGTAGTTTTGCCCCAACAGTTTTTAAGTAAAGTATTTGTGGTGCAAGTTAATATGGTAAATTGCAATATGTGCCGCATTTCGCAATCACTAAAATCCATTTTTACTGAAGTAAATTAAAACAAAATGAGTGACAAAATCTCTTATGAATAATCGAAAATTTTGTCCATAGTCTTGCAGTAATTTATTAAATATAATGTAAATAGATGAGACTATATCTACTAATTTTTGGTGAGGAAATAACAAACCACCTCGACTTAAATTTATATTGAGACTATAAATTATGACAACGGCATAAGATAGTTGGTCCTGGAATATATGTTAATTTAAATAATGTGGCTTTATTCTTATCATGAATATTATATGTGCCTACCTTCTGATATTGGCAATGTGTTTAGAATATTGTAAAATTCTTCGTAATTTTTATAGCTGATAGAATTTTGCATGCCTTCACTTTCCTGAAGGAATTAAACAAATTCAAATTCAGAATTGCACTTTGAAGGTGTAAATCCTTTTCTTGTATTAGCAGAAATCAATTTTTACACCAGCTTTCTTTCCTCGGAAAAGAAAACGCGCACTTTCGGCCCATTCACATAATTTACAACCCAATACACTGCATTTATACGCATATTTACGAACTTCAACACTGACAATTTAATTTAAAAAACACTAGTTATAGTAGACAGTTTCCTTCGCATCAGCACTGAGGCCTTGTTTTTGGTGGTAATGTATAGATACGTTTAGCAACTCTGGCACAATGCTGAATAGCAATGATTTAAAATATGGCATTACATACTAAAGTTTGACACTTCTTTTGGTTAAATATATTTTATTAAAAGAACATTCCACTTAAATAATCCATCAGTCTCGCGATCCAAAAATATGTATAAGTATGCCATTCTGTTCAAAAATACTTTAGTAGTATCAATATCATAATAATAAGAAAGTATTTTTTGTAATAAGTAATGCAATTATTTTGTTTTAGTACACACGATTCAAAGAATGAATACATCTGTCACGTATGTAATAAAAACTGCAAATCATTAGAGGGAATGAGAGAACATTTATCATATGTAAGAGAACAGTTTAATTGCGAAAGCTGCCACACAACTTATTTGAATTATGAGATGTGTCCATTTTCTGTAAAGAAGTGTTCCTTTTGTAAAGAATTTGTTCATTCTGAAATAACACATTTTAAATGTACGATATGCTTTAAGAACTTTTTGTCGGGAGACGAATTAAGAAAGCATTCCTTTAATCCCTATGAAGCGTATTATTGCAAGTTTTGCTTTGAGTACTTTGACGGTGATCATACTTGCCCAGGCAAATATAAAAGATGTGCATTTTGCAAGAAATCCTGTTTGAAAATGAAGACATATCCAGGCGCACATCCGTGTTTTCATACGCATACTAAAAATGATCTTGAAATGTTGAGAAATGCCGAGTTTACTGAATGTGACGTCTGTGGTGAGACATTTCCAAAATTCAATTTTAAGTCCCATCGCAGAACACACACGCATACATTTAAATGCGAAATCTGTGACGCCGCATACAAGACGGAGAAATTTTTCTGTCAACATGTCCGATGTACGCATTCAGATGAACCGTTAAATTGTACGGCCTGTGGAAAAATATTGAACAATTATAACGATTATATGATACATAAGAAGAAGGAGCACCCTAAAAATAAAAGAAGTATTTGTTACATTTGTGGAAAGGAAATAGCTACCATATATATGTCATCTCATTTCCAAGCAGTTCATTGTAAAGAACTTAAACACAAATGTGAACATTGTGGAAAAGCTTTTACTACGATGCAAAGACTAACCAGGCATCGTTTGGTACATAGTAACGAATTCAAACATAAATGTCCCATGTGTGGCAAAGGATTTAAGTTGCCGTTTTCTCTCAAGGTTCATAAAAGGTCACACGATGAGGTAAAGCCATTTCAGTGTATAGTATGTTTAAAAACATTTACTACAAAACAGTGGAGGAATAATCATCAGAAAACACACAAATCAGACATAAAATAAAACAGCTTTGTAATTTACTTTGTAATATATGTTTGACCTTTTTGCAGTTTTTTTTACATATTGTTCTAGCCGGGGAGGTAGTAGGGTGGTAAACTGTACTCTGTTTCCTCCTCACACTGATAAAAAGGATTTGTTGAATGAAACAATATTTCATTATATCAAACATAAATTTTAGTGCTGAGCGTAGATCCGACTTAACATACACTTATTTCAATACGAAAGTTAATCAACGGTAGTCGTAGTCAGTAATTTGGATGGTACTCAAATAAAACTTGGCGACCTCCTCTTCTAGCGGCTTGTGTGTACGCAGAAGTTATGCAATCTTTTCGAGAGTTGTGTAGGTGATGTACCATCTTTCTAAGGGGATGTAAAGCAGTCGGTCCCTTGGCTGTTCGGTGTTAGACAAGTAAAAAATCTCCACTCTGCGGTAGAAAAATTCGGAAATGTTTTCAGGTTGGGTGTATATCGTCCTCTGGCGTCGGTGATGGCTCTGGTGGCGGAAATAGGCCGACGTTAAATAAATGAATAAAAAAAATTGTTGAATCAAAACAATTTGAATAAAATGTGATTTTTTTTTAAACTGTTAGACAAAAAAATATTTGTCTAACAATTTTCTTGCAGATCTCTCGAAAAATGTACCACATTTACTCTAAAATGACTTCAAAATATGCAGAATAGGGTAAAAACTTTCTAAATAAAGATAGTTATTGAAAAATGTATGAATTTTTCCATATTTTTATTCACACTTTTTTATATGTTAATAAGAAATTTTACGACAATTTTAACATACCTAAGCCGTCTATTCCTGAAGCAACTGGATTGTACAGTGTGATCGTCCATTTGCTGAGCCACCGCTCTGCAATCTGCTCAAACTGCCGGCGATGCAGTTGAATTCACGGGATACTAGTCGAGACTGAAGCAATCGGATCGAGCAGTCTCATCGCTTTCGATAAAATTTCACAAATATCTTCTAGTCAGTGGGCAAACACAATCATATCGCAAGCGATAATCGGATCGTCTCAGTAATATTTTAATGGTTTGTCCCGTGCGTCCCATCGCAATCGCCGGCAATCTGAAACAGATTACACAGTGGCCGCTCAGTAAATGAACACTTTCTACCGGACCGCCTGACTTGTTAGATGCGCACATGCGTGTATCACTTTGTTTTGTCACCATACACTGGGTCAAACGTGTTTTTCTATTGCATGTTCCGGAACTTCTTCAGGAGTGCACGTTTGGTAAATTTTCTGGTGTTTTGGTTGTTTTTAAAGTAATTTTTGTGCATACAAGTATAATGGCTGATGCTGAGGAAAGAGAGGAAGAAAGACAGCAGGAATGTGATTACGGAAAAGAATTTCCCAAGTCGTTTCTGAAAGAAATCATCTTTTCCATGCCATTAGCTTTTCTGCATTTATAACTTTTCTTATTCTTGTGTCCTGCTTTTAAATTTCAGGTCTTATTAAATTGAGTAGATACCGAAAATTCTGATACGACATCCGAGGGTAATTTTTAAAATCATCAATATTTTCCACCCTCAATTTTCTTTGAAGCAGCCATCTTTTACTCCAAAATATCTCCGGTTTTCTTGCTGGACGTTGCTGTGTTTGGCATAACATCACTGTTACTGCTACCGCGCCGCTGCCGTTTGTTCGTTTTTCATCAACATTTATCTCCTTTAAGTGTTAATCCACAAACAGGATGAATATCATTACAGTTTCAAAAACTCGTACGGGATATAGTCCACTCGTCACAACCCGACGGTCTACCTTGAACCGATGGAAGACGAGAAAAGATCTGTTGTCAACCAAAAAATCTCCCTACAATTTCAGAGCAATCACATCGTACAATCCGGTTGCTTCAATGTCGCCTAGTGAATGGGCCGCTTCAATCAAAACATTGCTCAGACGATCCGAATATCGCTTGTAATATGATTGCGTTTGCCCACTACTGATTAGAAGATATTTGGACAATTTTCTCGAAAGCAATGAGATTACTCAACCCAGTTGCTTCAGTATCGCCTAATGAATGGGCCGCTTATATTAGTAGTTTTCTTTATCACTGTGTTAATTTATTTATACTGATTTCATGCCACAGCATGATGTAATAAAATACAATGTAAAACATGAACAAATTACTTCCTCACCCCTCAAAGTGAGGAAGTTATGTATTCGTGAAAAATATTTTGAAAATTTTTATTGCATTTCTGGACGAATCTCGACGAATTATAACGATACACAAAATTTCCGACAGAAAACTTTTGACAGTTACCTTATTTGCCAGTAGCGCCAACTGGTGAGCCTAGAAACGGTAGCCCTCATATCGTTATAATAACAAGGTGACATCACGCTGACCTACGTGATATCATATTATCTTGTATATTTGTATCATGATGCCCCAGTTATCAAATTAGCAAATTGCTAGATAGGCGCCTTTTGTAAGCAATTCCAAGACATATTTTAAAAATCATAGTTACTTGGGTCATTATACGTTTAAGGCCCCCTTTGCATTTGATATTTGTCCCGAACTCCTACAATTTAAAAAACAAAAAATTGACATGGCAAATGTAGAATTTATAACAAAAATGAAAACTTAATAGAACAAACATTAATATAAACATTTTTCTATTACTATAAAATTGTTTTTTATTATCCAAATTAAATGTGAAAGTTTGCATACCTCTCTAAAACCTTATGCCCCGGCATATTGCAATCATGAAAACTTGGAGTTATTCAATGACTTTGTACGAAACAGGAATTTCTATGGCTGGTATGAAATAACAAATAGATATCGGTTAGTGTCATTTCGTGCGCTAAGGCGGCAGCGTGTGTTTTTTGAGGTTATCCTGTGTCACGGCGTTTTTTCTGTAAGTATTTGCAGTATGCAAGTGACTTTTTTTATATAATAGATTAAAATTTCTATTTAATATATGTAATTTCGTGTTCATATATTGTATCACCCGTGTGCTAGATTTTTTATCATGAAAAAGAAATATCTACATAGTCACATGGGTCCTTTGTCACATTCCTTATCGTTACGAATGGGACAAAAAAGTGACAGGCGACTTTTCTGCTGTAATACGGATATGATTATTATTCTACGTCTATTATAAACTAAAATTAGTATTAGATCATTTATTATGTAGTTGCATGTGCAATGTTTTTTTTTCTTTCCAGTAAAATAATTCCTCAAAAAATAAAGATGGCTCCGCTAACAGCAGCAGAGAGGCAACGTCGATGTAGGTTAAAGAGAAAAACTGACAAAAAAAAATATGAAGAATATTTAAGAAAAAAGAGAGAACGTTACCACGCCAATAAAAATCTCGTTAAAGGCATGAATGGCAGAGAGAAAAGACTAACAAACTGAAAATGGAGGATAAAGCAAATGAAGCGCAGAACTAAGTTGAAACAGCAAGAGGTTTGATAGATGCAGATACTCCACCACCGTCCCTTCCACGTTCACCAAACATTGTAAGCGAAAGGAAAAAAAATTGATGAGACTGGAGCAAACGCTAGAAATGAATTACAGCGACATGAGTTGTTTCTATAAAGCGTCATATTTGGTCGGTTTCAGTTCATATGTGAAATCATCCCGTATAATTTCTTCCCTAAAACCAAAGATTACCGAATTATATATGATTGCGTAAACTTTGCTAAAACAGATACCTTGGATGTTGATGTTCATTATGAGGATCTGGTGAAACTTAATGCTGGCACAAATAAACATATGTTTAAAAAATTTACGATTCCAGAGACTCCAAAACTTTGGTAAAAATTGACAAAGCAGCAATCCACCCGAGAAATATTCCAATTGGGACACTTTTGCTTATAAAAATAATATGTTACCAGCAATACAATTACGTTGGTATACACAAAGTGAATTTGGTTATCCAGAAGTAAAAGTTACACTTAAGATGCATCGATAACACACAATGTGTTTTTCGTACTGATCAAGGGGATGTATTTTTTGTTGATATGGAGGATATAATTAAAATATTAGATAACCCATCTATAAAAATGAAAAGCCAAAGAATATTGTACTGTTTTAGCAAATCTATTGAAGAGGAATTTGATAGGTAGATCTCACTTCAAGCTGATTAGGTATTTTTGTTACTTACACAATAATAATTTAAAAATAATCCAGAGTTTGAGAGTTTAACATCTTTAAGTTTAATCGTTGATGTCTTATGCTTCTTTGTTACGAATACTTTATGATCATATTTTATTTTTATAGTTCAGTGTCCACTTAGTCACAATTGCATCTCCTTAGTAACGGTTTCCAAATTGATGTCCCTAAGAGAATATAGTGCATATTCCATAAAAAAAACATTAAATTACTTTACACAGTATCAGTGATAATTTAGAGTGTTATAGTTATACATATATCTAGTGTAATATTTAACCTCGTAACGGTCAATTTTTTTAATTAGTAATTTGTACCACATTCGTTATCAATTAACCAAAATGGTTTGATTTATACATTCAACTCCAGAGTCGCTTAAAATAATTTTAATATAAATTATTGTAATACCCCTATGTAGTGACGCTACTGGACCACCATATGTGCCCGGCATTGTGTGAATAGTGCGCGAGTTGGTGGAACGATGTTTTCGGCCAGGTCTTCTGGTGCGAAAGGAGACAATGTGGAGAGATGCTCGGGAGCCACAGCGCCGAGAAGACATGTGTCTTGGTCCTAAGTTGCCTCGTGTTTTATGTGTACGTTAACTGATTCCTTGATATGTTACCTTTAGAGTATGCAGAGCCACATGAGCGATAGGTAATGTGGAGAAATTGTTGCTACGGTGGTGTGATAGAGTTGGAGCCACTGTATATGATACCTTGTTGCCTTGCCTTGTTTCTTGGCTAAAGTTGAGATGTGTAATTGGAGTTTTGGTAGTTCAGTGATGAAGAAATGAAATATGGTAGATAACCGAAACCCCTGGTAAGGCCTTCTGATTTTACTTAAATCTATGTACTTAGTATAACATAGAGGTAAAGCCTGTGTCAGCTTGGCGATGCCGCAAAATGGCAACTAAGGATTTGCAAATCTATTAGCGTTTTTGGGCTCGTGTGCTTAAACTATTTGACTTTCCGATGGTTGATGGACGTAGTTACATGGTTTTTCCTGTTTTTAAACTGTAACTGGTGTTTTGATTAATAAGAACTTTAGAATTTTTTTTTTTTAAAAAGGTGCCGCCCAACAAGACTGGTTAAGAAAGTGTACCATTTTTAGTTTTAGATCGTAAATTATTGACGGTTTATTTTCCTGTTTAGTATTAAGTTGTTTTAAAGAAAAAGAATTTTCTAGTAGTTACGAACTTCCCCGCCCAAGAAAAACAGTATTTTTTTGTAGTTGAGATTTGTTTTTGATTTTTTTTAATGGCAGCCAGAAACAAACTGTTAAAAAATTTTTAGGATTTATGTGTACATATTTTATCTTATTACGTTATAAGCTACATCGATATAGCAGAATTACATGAAGACAAGATGGAAATAGAGAAGAAGGAAAGGAGAAGTTTCGTCGAGGGGTCCGTCAACTGCATACTTTTGCACAATTTCCACAAATATTAATTAGGAATTAGACCACGAAAGAGATTACAATAGAGAAGACATATCATTCACGTTGATTTTTTTCCTTAAAATTTCACGTTCGTATTTTTAACAAATAGTATGGCATGACTGAATGGGTTATATATTAAACAATGAATAAATCTTTTAAATTGGAATTGGAATTGGAATGGGTTATAAAAGATAGTGATTGATATCACCAATTGATATGTTATCCCACAGTCAAAGTGAAAATTATCCAGGACTCAAATTTTACGAAGATGGCTGGGGAAGATGCTTTGGTTAAATTGTATTCGACATATAGTAGAGATGACTTTTTTCTTTTGTTTATTTTTATAAAACCAAGGCTTTTTTCTAGTAAACAGGTTGTTTAAGCGAATATGAGTGTATTTTTTAAGGCATTCGTTTTTTCTCAAAAATTTTGCCATGCATTCTTTTCGACTTAAGTACAGAAAATATATCTAATGGGCAAAGATATAGGTTAACTGGCTCACCTTCTGTTGTGGTTCTGTTTGCTAGCGAATCAGCAGCAATATTATCCGTATTACTTTTATGAGCTTTTACTAATATTAAAGTTGCACTTTTGTTTCTTGAAATTAAAGCATGATATTCTAACATTTTTAATAAAAGGGAATTAGTTTTAGAACACCAAGAAGACAGCGAGTTTTTATATTATGCTTAATCTGGCGGTTCTAATAACAACATCAGAAAATTGTGCATTATAGAGAAACCCAACGTTTTGTATATTGCAAATGCTTCAGTCATAAAATTATAGTCATTCTCTGGTTGCTTGTATTTTGAGGCAGTTAGGATACAATGAGTTGAAATTCGCTTCATATTTAATACCATTGAGGGAGTTTTTCTAAATCTGTACATAAATGTTCCGTTTATTGATACAAAGGTGATATGTCGGAATAATATTGGCTGATGGATAAATTAGAATCTTTATTTAGTTGAGAATATAAAAAAGCGAGTGTTTTCATTTAGAGCTAATTTAAAATGTTATCCATCATTTTTTGACTACCAGTGTAAGTGAGAAAAATTTGTAACACAGAATTTTTATTAGATGTAGGATATTTCTGTAGGCTTAATAAGTAGTATACTACTTGTAGTGGGTGTAGATTTCATCACTCTCAGACATATTCGTAAGATATTATGGTTTTATTTATTTTTCTAGTTGAGTGTTAGAGGCATTGCCATAGAGGAAGGAATCCTAGTCTAATATGGATTTAATATGTGCCTTATATATTTATTTAATGTGTCTATTATATAGACATACTTTTGGATCTGCTCTCGGTCAGGCGCTTCGTAACAGGTTAATATTGTCTTCTGAGGACTAACCAGTAGAATTGCATGTATTAAATTACCTCGTGTTAAACAATTAGGCATCTTTTATGCACGCGATTTCCTCAGCGTTTCAAGAATTAAATGGTTCCTTTTACTTGTTTGGCGCCTGTCGTCCTTGTAGCGGCGTTTTAAATTCTGTCGCACTGACTTTAAAATCACGTCGCAAAGCTTGTGTCACTTGGACCTATTACATGTTGTTTTCGCTTTTACATAGCACCTTTCTACGAAACAACTCAATTTTACTAACAAAGACACTTAGCCCCTTTGATATTTCAACACTTTCAATTGTACACGTCCGACGACTTCCTCGTAGCCAAATAACCCTAGCTTGTCATTTATGACATGCTAAATACACTACTATCGTATTCTGCGCGAACAGCGTTGAGATGTGGACAGATGTATTTAACTGCTAGTCAGTTGGGAACGTGAAATGTGCAGGATCCGTAAAACATACACCTTCTGATATATGTTTTTCCATCAAGAGATGGATGTGGTTTTAATCCACAAAAATTTCAACGAATATTGGTAAAACGGTGCATTGCGATGTCATCACTTTCTCCAGCCTGTCGTACCGATGAGTTCATAGAAGAACGAAACATGTCAACTGCTATTGGAAAAGGTGATCACATCGCAATACGCGACATACCAATATCCTCTTCGTAAAAAAGTCCATTTATGTATGTAAACACTAACATTCTAGTTTTATTGGAAATATAAGTAATTCACTAAATGTGGATACTTCTCCGTTACATTATTTTGTGTCTAATTAAGATGAAAATATATAACCAGCATTTATTTATTTTTTAATATTTCGTGTATTTTAGATTTGGAGAAAATAATGAGGCATCACCTATTTTTAAATGCGACTCATGTGGGAAGATTTACCCCAATTTAAAAAAATTGCGTCGACACAAGAGCGCACACAAAGATAAAAATATTCCCTGTGAAATTTGTGGAAGAAAATTTCGGTATACGTATATGTTAGAAACACATAAGAAGGTTAAACATTTTAATGATATTACTTATTTTATTTGTGACATTTGTGACAAGAAATGTTATAGTAAAGCTGTCTTAAAAGTTCATATGGATAATATTCATCTAAATAAATACAAATTTTACTGTAAAAAATGCCAAAAAGGATTTAATATTCTCTCTGAACTTAACAAACACAATAAAATTGAACATGAAGATCTTCGTTTTTCCTGTATGTATTGTAATAAAGTTTTTAAGGATCAGTATTATTTAAAATTTCATGTGAAAACTCACGACCCTAATTATAAAAATGTTGAAATTCAGTGTATATTGTGTCCTAAAGTCTTAAAATGTATTACATCATTCCACAGTCATATGCGACGTCACAACGAAAAGAATAAAAGTGTTTGTGATATATGTGGAAAAATTGTGAATTCGAAAAATAGTTTAAGAGATCACATAAGAACTCATACAGGGGAAAAACCATTTCAATGTAAATTCTGTGAAAAACGATTTGTAAAAAAAATGACATTAATCGCTCATGAACGGGTACACACCAAAGAAAAACCATTTATTTGCAAAATATGTGAAAAAGGCTTTTCCCAAAAGGGAACTTTAAATTTACATATGCGATATCATTCTGGAGTGAAACCTTATAACTGTTCAATATGTTTAAGAAAATTTGTTACGAAAACTTTAATGAAGGATCATAAGTGTAAAGGACCTCAAGAGGCTGACTCGTGTAATAGTAGAGAACCGAGCCGCCTGCGAAACGCTTCTAAAAAAGAGGCTTATACCACTCGAGGCTCTTGAAAAACCTGAAAATGGTTTCTCATAGAAAATCACTTACCGTATTTGATTTTTGAGATTGCCCTGAGATTCGAAATTGTGAACACCCCCTAAAAGTCAATTTTATCCCCAAATAAATAAATCTGAAATATACGTTTTTTAATACTCACGTCATATCTTCGTTATTAAAATGTTATTGAGCTAATTGTTTTTGCTAAATGATCGCTTGTATCTTACCATGACACCAACGCTGTTAAAAATTGCTTTCTGCGAAGCCGTCTTGTTGAAAAATACAAATTTATAAGACCTTATCGTTTTTGTGCAGTGAAATTTTTACTTGTCGAATAACGATTGTTGTTTTTTGAGATTTAAGAAGTTTGCGGCAAAGTTGTGCTGAAAAGACCATAATTATTTTTAACGAATAAAGTGCGTCTCTAACCTCAAAATAAAAAAAGTTACGGCGAGTTAAATACAAAAGTTTTTAGCGCGCCCTCGGTTCTCTTACCAAAACTGTGTCAACGCCGGACAGCAACATTACGAATTGAAATGTAATAATAATTAATAATATAATATTATTTTGGACTATCCAGAAATATTACGGAAGTATTACTGATACATAGATTATTAAATAATCGTCTTAATTATGTTAGGTATTTAAACATATCTAAATTAATATTATACTCCATAATACCGCTTAATCTAATTAAGAATCACTGATTGAAAAATTATTTAGGTAGTTCATTATGAGAACTGCTGCGTAATTATGAGATGTGTATACAGTGTGTCCCATGATAGAGTATTGAAGAGGGAAATTGCCTTTATTTGTGGGTTTACGACAAAAAAGTCATTCTTTATGAGAACTCCTGCTTGTTCTTAAACCAATAAAAATGTTATTTCTTCGACTTTTATACAGCGTGTTGATTTTTTTTTTTAAATTTTAAAAATTGACCAAGAGTAAACTATCGTTATTTTTGACGGCGTCGAAAAATATTATTTATAAATGTTCAGAATTGCAAAAAAGCCTAAATACGAAATTTTAGTTTATTTTCTGAAAATAAAGAAAAATGCATATAAATCAAATAACAAAGTTAACACAAACAACGAAGTTATTTAAGTTTGACAAAAATTAATTAATAATTCTAATATTTATAGCAAATTAGAAAAAAATATCACAAAAATCTCAAGTGTTACAAAAAAAACTTAAGAAAACATCATTCAAATGCATTTCCACCTACTACTGCGCAAAGGGTCTAGCCGGATAAGCATGTTAAAAATGCCCTTAAAGGAAATTACACGAAATGAGCGTTGAAGTATTTTATTAGTTATAAAAAAATATTTGCTAGAGTATTATTCCAAAAATCCAAGGGGGAGCTGAACTTTTGCAAAAAAGGTAATTATTTTTTAAAAATATGTTGAAACTTACATAATGGGTGGAAAATTTTGAAAAAATTCTCGAACATAGAGATCTACCAAACGAACTCAGTAAAAATTATTATGCCGTATTTGGCACGAAATTCAAATTTTAAAAAATTAACAAAAATTAAAAACGCCCTTTTCACCTTTTTTTTGAAAAGGTGCTACCATGATTTTTTTTTAACAGATGTGCCCTTGCATTACTAATACCCCTAATTTTTTTCAGAATTTTTGATTTGGTGGCACATGCTGAAAAAAAAATAAAAACTTCACCTAAAATTATATCACAGCCCCACAAAAAAAAAATTCTGACCTAGCAACGAGACGAGTATATCCTTATGTATTTTTGATCGCTGATTCCGAATTCGGAGTCAAAAAAAGTCGTACACCCTCAAAAAAAAATTTTAGAACCAAAAAACACTCCCTGAATATGAGATAACGCTCTGAAAATGATGTTATCATTTTAATCAATCGTTTTGTTTAATATTTTCGGGAAAAATTGAATGTATTACGATAAAAATAAAGGTAAATTACAGCGTTCACCCTATCGGTATGAAACGCATCCCCATAGAGGGTGAGAACCACCCTCATCTGCCACCAAACCAATTGAAAACGACAATGACTGAAAAATACCCCAAAACTACCCCTATAGCGTTTCATACCGATAGGATGAACGATGTAATTTACCTTTATTGTTGTTATCATCAACGCTATAGGGGTAGTTGTGGGGTATTACGTGAATTCTACGTCAGTTTATTGCAAACCTAACGAAACTTAAACATTTTTAAATGTTTTTCAGTCATTGTCGTTATCAATTGGTTTGGTGGCAGATGAGGGTGGTTCTCACCCTCTATGGGGGTGCGTTTCATACCGATAGGGTGAACGCTGTAATTTACCTTTATTTTTATCGTAATACATTCAATTTTTCCCGAAAATACTAAACAAAACGATTGATTAAAATGATAACATCATTTTCAGAGCGTTATCTCATATTCAGGGAGTGTTTTTTGGCTGAAAAAAAAATTTTTTTTTGGGGGTGTACGACTTTTTTTGACCCCGGATTCGGAATCAGCGATCAAAAATACATAAGGATATACTCGTCTCGTTGCTAGGTCAGAATTTTTTTTGTGGGGCTGTGATATAATTTTAGGTGGTTTTTATTTTTTTTTTCAGCATGTGCCACCAAATCAAAAATTCTGAAAAAAAATTAGAAGTATTAGTAATGCAAAGGCAGAAAAAAATCATGGTAGCACCTTTTCAAAAAAAAGGTGAAAAGGGCGTTTTTAATTTTTGTTAATTTTTTAAAAATTTGAATTTCGTGCCAAATACGGCATAATAATTTTTACTGAGTTCGTTTGGTAGATTTCTATGTTCGAAAATTTTTAAAAAAATTTTTCACCAATTATGTAAGTTGCAACATATTTTTAAAAAATAATTACCTTTTTTGCAAAAGTTCAGCCCCCCCTTGGATTTTTTGGAATAATACTCTGGCAAATATTTTTTTTATAACTAGTATAATACTTTAACGCTCATTTCGTGTAATTTCCTTTAAGGGCATTTTTAACATGCTTATCCGGCTAGACCCTTTCGACTCCTTTTATAAATTCTCTATCGGCATTTTGTATCTATTGAAGCGGAATATTGGTAATGGCCTAGGTAACTATTTCCTTTAACTCGTCCACATTATTATCCAGGTGTTCCGCATAAACTTTCTGTTACAGATATCCCCAAACAAGAAGTCCATAATTGTTATATCTGGACTTCTGGGAGGCCATGGAACTAGACCATTTCTTCCTATCTAACGTTCACCGAACTCCTCATTTAGCCATTCTCTAATCATTACAGTTGAATGAGACGGGTGCCTATCTTGTTGAAAATATAACCGTCTTCTATTAGCTAACTGCGTATTTAAACCATTAAGAAAAAAATTATTCAGCAGCTGAAGGTAGACATGTTAATTTAAATTGTTCCAAAATAAATAAAAACTTACTTTTTTTAAAGTTAGTTAATTCTAAAATAAGTATTTTCCTTACTAAGTTTTGAGTGACTATTCGTTTGTAGTATTTTGGTTACTTGGAGAAAACGACAAAATTTAAAGTCAATATAGTCACGGATACGGCAAGTTGAATAAAAAATCTAAAAATATCGCATATTTTGAAAAATTCTTCATTTCACTGATTTCGCAATTCCAAATAATTGGCGACCTAAAAATTCGGATGCAGCAGGTCATTTTACACAAGTTTCAATGTTCAGTTTTTTTAGGTTCTCGAGTGGTATACAAGGTGTGAAATTCAGATGTGTCAGTTCTTTGCTATAAACAACAGAAAAATGCCTTGAAAAGCTTCACAAATTTCAAGATATAATCCGTATTTTATTTTCAAGGTGTTAACAAGAGTTTAGTATTCTCAATACACGTTATAACCGTCACAAAATTGTCGACGATCTTTGATGTACATACCTACACATAAAATTTTTCAACCAGAATTATTTTATATTTCATATGAAGACCCTTGGGCTAGACTGTATCATGTGACGCGAAAAGTTACGCAAAAACTGTCAGTAACTGCTTGTATAAAATCCTCCATGAGAAAAACTATCTCATTGTCAGTGTAAATTTTCTGTACTAAAAACCATTTAATTATTCATGAATGAGTCATTAGACCTAAAGGCCTAAGGCGCTCAAAAGGATAACTGACGCCAATAACATGATTTTTGTTGAACAGATAAACTTGCATAAAATAATTAGTTTCTATCTTATGTTTAAGACAATTTATGTATCTGTATGTAAATATTTTTATAATAAAATAGTATTGATACATTTTGGAATTTTTTAAATAAATTTATGTCGCTTTTATTTTATTTTTATAATATACATTAAAAATATGGTACTATCGCTAAAATCACGTAATATTGAAATATTTTAAGATTAACAGTACAATAGACCCGACAAGCAGCATTATATCGTGTTTTGAGTCCAAACTACAAAGGGAATCATGGGCGTCCGTAGCGGGCCAAACCGGTTATTTGACTCCCCTGAAAATTTAAAATATTTATTTTTATTCATGTTTACCTAAAATATTCACAGATTTAATTAACAGCTTAAGGTTTTAAATTTAAAATTTCCGCCCTAAAAAGTTTTATAAATAGTGTTATCGACAAGGTCGGGAAAATCCAAGATTCGAGATATTATTTAAGGAAAATATAGAGGAAAAAGATTAATATGTTGATCTAGTTTAATGTGGGAGTAGGTGCTCATTTTTAAGTTATACGGTGTATCCAGTTTCAAGTCCGACCACCCTAATATTCCTTCAACGCGCCTACGATAAAAAATAAAGATGATTTTTAAAAAACCCATATTAGCGGTGAAGATACAATAAATATGATTTCAGAATCGTGTTCTGCGTATTAAAAACCACTTTATAAACAAATTTCGTAAACAAATTTTGATTTTTAATATATTTTTTAATGTATCGAATAACTCGGTAAATAATATGAAAATAGTCATTCGTGTAACTAGTGCAAAAGGCGTATATTTGTTGCACGAAGCATGCACATATATACTTTTGCACATGTTGCACGCAAAATTTTTTCTACGATCGAATTAAATAGATTTTTCAACATTTTTAACAGTTTTACAAAATATTCACATTTCAAACCGAAACTGATAATTAATTCCAGAAATTGTTACTGTTAAACGACGAAGTTCTTTTTTGCACTAATGCAAAAAGTAAAACTTTTGACACTATAAATAGTGTAAATAGGCATGATGCCAAGTGCAAGGAATATACTTTTTGCACATGTTGCACACAACATTTTTTCTACGATCGAATTAAATAGATAGAACTCAACATATGAATAAAATTTTGTTAGTAACAATAAGCTTGACCGATCAAAATTAGAGTAATTAAATATCACCTACATTCCTTGTAATATCAAACAATAAAATTTTGAGGAATTTTTAATAGTATAGTTACTTACCTCGTTCATACGTATACCCAAATTACAAGTAATAATGTTATATTTTAGATCAAACTCGTAATCAATAAAATATCAAAGTACTTTTTGCACTAATGCAAAAAGTAAATTCATTTTTGCACTAGTGCAAAAAATAAAACTTTTGGCACTGTAAGTAGTCTTAAAAGTATTAACTTTTTACACGATCATAGAAAAATGTATTTTTTGAACACACACAACAATACAAGAACAACTTGAACAGAAAAATGGACCAATTAAACGACCATCTAGTATTCAATACCAAATCTTCACCGTTTGCGAATTTTATCTTTTGCAGTTAATTGTAAATTGGATATTTTTAACTTACAGATGCCTAATATATTTTTTAATACTACTTCATTTGTTGTACAAAAAGCTTTATTTGTATACTTTATCCTTCTTAAAAAAATATAAGATAGTTGAAGTTGTTTTTGCATTAATGATGTGTTAAAAAAATATGTTTTTATGTATTTACGTAAATATTCGATATGTTAATAAAATATTAAAAATCTAAATTTTATGAAACATGTATATAGTATATAGGGGTTTTAGATACGGAGAATTCACTATTGAAATCACATAATATATATCTTTATCGCTAATATGACTTTTGCAAAAATGTCATTTATTTTTGGTCGTCGTAGGCGCATATTTTGGGGGAATTTCTTTCAGTAGTACTTATGAAGAGGTCTTGTAGCATTATTTACGCCATTAACAATGCTTTCTTCTCATAAACAAAATATTTTTGTTTTTTTGCTGTTTATTTTGGACTTCTTTATTTATATTATGAAAATAAAAAACATATTTGTCATGAATTTTTTGTAATGCCTCCCCCTAATATCTGCGGACGTACATGTAGGAAAACGTTTGGTCAAGCTTGTGCAGTCCCCTAGATACAAATTGTGACTGACTGTCGTGATTTTGCCACAGCGGCAGCCATGGAGTCCATGCTCTGCTCCTATTCAGAATGTACGAGTTCGAACGACGCGCGACGCTGTTTCTCTATTTATTGTGCAAATATGAAAACACGGTATAATTTTAGTGTTATTATATTTTTAATGTACGTTTTTAAGTCAATTTTTTTCTCTCACAGTTTAATGAAACTCAATGAGGAAAAAGTACAGTATTTTCGGACAATCCTTTGAAGAACTTAAAAAAATCCGCTATTACAAAAAAAATTTTTTTTCTTAAATTTGTTTTTTAAATTTGTCGTTTTTGTAACTCTCGAAGTGTTCTAAATTAGTATACTTTTTATCCCACTATAATATGAACCCAAAAAAAAAAAAAGAAAATCTAACTAAAGATCAGTGACAGTATTGTTTCTGTAGGGTCGTTTTAGATTAGTGCAGATCTCTTGTTCTAGTATCGATGAATTATTTTATCTTGCCCAGTGGGTTGTTCACACTTAAATACTTGGTGATGCGAAATTAAATTTAATCTCTAATGAGGTAATATACAAGGTGAACGCCAACTTATCTGTGTAATTTTAGGAGGGGGTTCCTGTTGATATTAGTAACACGAATTGCGAAAAAAAATAAAGAAAGTTGAAAAACTGAACTACTTTACCTAAAATACTGTTAAACTTTTGTGGACCGTTGCATTGCTCATCTGACCCACTTCTGACGCGAACGACATGATTTGTTTATCTAGGTTCGTTGTAAATTGTAATGTTACAGAAATTAAATAAAAAATAGTAACCTTTTCAATTACTAACGTAACTGAATGTTTAGCAAAAAGCAGTATAACTTCATCCCCTCCCTATTTAATTCGTCATAGAAAAATCACAAAAAATCGTAAGGAGCAGTAGGTTCACGGCGACAAAGTGCACCGAACTTTACAAAAATATATTACATTTATTTATTAACAGGGAAAAAAATTCTAGAAATTCACTTCAGGTCGGCTCTGTTAGTAGACGGCATTCATTATTACGTCGAGAACAACGGTCGGCGCGTTTGAAGGGATTATATTAAAAAAAATGCCATCGGAGACAAGTGACAAAAAGTGGTGAACCAATTATTGTAAAAAACAAGGTCAATGTCGTAGTCACCGAACCTATCTTATTTTCTTTTCGGTTGAGATGGGTCAGGTAATAGGATCTCAAAATGTTGGAGTAATTTTATTTTTTTTCTCGGAAACTATAGCACATAGATTTTTTATTATTATTTTTTTTAATATGAACTAACCATTAAGAGATCTACCATCCCTTAAATTTAATAAAATAAGTTAGAACTCACCCTGTGTATTTGCGGAAAATTCATGTATTATACTCGTTTTAGATGAGGGCAATTTTTTGCTCCAATATTTATATCAAATTAGCATATGGACATGGAGGCCATTTGTGGTAGTAGCAGGGTGGAAGGCAAAACATATTTTAGACAATCACAGTTAAATGTACTTAGACTGTAGTCACTTGGAAAAGTGATATTTGCATCATTGCGTGGTGGGAGACCTTGTACTTCAGACTAATAATAGAACTATTTGGATGAAAAATTAGCAAGTGGTATGCAATTATTAAAATGCTCGGAAGATTCCTATTATCAGAAAATTATCCAAATGAATAACTCGTTATTATAATGCTTGATAAGATGACTACAACGTTAGTATCCGTATACGTATCCTAAATTCCGATTCATTGTGATTCGATTCGTAAGGGTGACACCAGAGACAAACCCAAATGTAAATTTGTAAATTGCAAAATGCTACACAATGAGTACTGCCGAGAATAACCGAACTTACCACTATCGAATATTACAGAGCATTCTATGTTATCATATCTACGTTTGTTTTTAATGGCTAAACAAAAAACAAATCGTTTGTTTAGAAAAAAAAAAAAAAAAAACGGAAAAATAATGACGACTTGGGGAAGAAAGGTCCGCAGGTCCTTTCCGTAAACGCTGTAGGCGCTCACACGGGGCCGAAACCCTTCGCAGGAGCTACAAATGGAGAATTGGCCGCAGGGCCGATTCGACATCTTTAGTTATAATAAATAATATTTATTTTTGATCCGCACTATTTTTCTTTTATATAAACGTTGCTTTGGAAATTCAGGGCGAGAAGCGGCTTCTACAGTCCTCCCCCAAAACGACTATGATTACCAACGCATATGGTATTGGTCGTGACATTTTTACGATTTTTTTTTATAATGAATAAAGGTCTTTGTTTTTCTTTTCAGTAAATTCCAATCCGCCAGTTCAAAATATAGACTTATAGTTATTACACATGAAAGTACACTTTAATTCAAACTTACTTGCAACATGAAAAACGTCGGTTTCTTTGATCACTTTACCGCCGTCATAGAAGCCGACATTTGTTATGTTGCAAAAAAGTTTAAAATAAACTATAACATCGCAGCTTCGCCTTTTTTTGCCATGTTGTTATCGGGGTCCTATCATATCAAACATTTGTTTAGCAGATTCCAAGTCACCAAAACCCTAAAATCTAAAGGTGTATCTACCAAAGCAACAATGATCAACTTTTTTGTTTATGTTGCGTATTTCCGAAAATGTTCCAGTCCAAGTCGATAACATCAAAGGAGAAACAAATCTAGTTACAACATTTTGTAGCCGCGGTGGAGGCAATCAGTGCTCGACTGAAACATAAAAACGAGAAACAAAACTAAAAATATTAATTTCAGTTGCTTTGGTGCAGACAAACAGTTGAAATTCGAATCATCTAGGATATCAACATGATTACCAGTTACGCAACATAATAAATCTCATCCCAGACAGAGGCAAATTTGAAATAAATTGCTATTTGATCCAGAGGATTCTATCTAATGATTTCACAACCAGGACATGTAGCATTATAAACACAAATAAGTAATGTCAATTATTCAGTGGGTAACAATAATGAGGTATTTCTCTTGAAAATTTAACAGCTGATTTTCGTAAATATTACTCAATCATAACGAAAGTTTTTTCTGTTTTAAATAGTTTAGAAGAACGAGGCCACAATAGTGTTCAAATTAGGATTCGGTTGGAATGGGTAACATTTCCAAAAGACCTCTGTACGTAAGTGTATATATTAAAATTTATCACTTATTTTTAATTCAGAATCCCATTAATTTCGTTTGGAAATAAAAATGTTATTAATAATTTTTATTATGATTATTGGCAAAAAACTCGAGGTCAAAAAATGATCAGTTTTAAATTTTATCTTATTTGTTAGAATCTGAGGTATTTGTTGAATTATCATAAAAAAAGTATTTTTATTTAATGCAATTAATTATGTTTTAGAACACAATTGGATTCAAAGAATGAATACGTCTGTCACGTATATAAAACAAATTCAAGTCATTAGGGGGGTATGAGAAATTTATTATACGTAAAAGACGAATATGATTGCGATAGTTGTGACAACGATTTGGATGCCGTGATATGCACATTTGCTGGTCCTGTGTCTGAAATAGTAAATTTTAAATGTACTTTGCTCAAAAAGTTTTTTGGCGGTAGAAGAATTAAGGCAACATTTCTCTAATTCCTACGAAGCATATTATTGCAAGCTTTGTTCTAAGTACTTTAACAGCTCTCATAGTTGCCCAAGCTCATATAAAAGATGTGCATTTTGTAAAAAACGTAATGAGAGATTTATCACAGATCCAGCCACACATTTGTGTTTCCATAATTACACTAAAAGTGATCTTGAAGTTTTGAGAAATGCTGAGTTCCCTGAATGTGATATATGTGGTGAGACAATTTCAAAACATAATATTAAGTCCCATCACAAAGTACATACACAATGCGAAATCTGTGACGTACCGTACATAACGGAACAAAGTTACTATCAACATTTCCGACTCGAACTTCCAGATGAAACGATAAAATGTATGGCTTGTGAAAAAGTTTTAAATAATTATAACGACTATTTCTTTCATCAGAAGGTGGCGCATCCTAAGAAACAAAGAACTATGTGTTATATTTGTGGAAAAGAAATAACTAATTTATACATGAAATCTCATTTGAAAAACGCAAAGCAAAATAACTTTTTTTCAAAAATCCAATTAGACTATAAACATTGCCATATGTATTACTTTTTGTCGTCTTTGGTTGGACACTATTTCAATAAATTTATAAAGATAATGATGTACGTATATTGAGTAATTAAATGTATCTCGTAAAAATGAACAACTTAGCGACTCTACTTTAATATTTACCATGATTACTCAAAAAATCGCGAGTTAAGAAAGCTATGTATCAGTTTTTATTTATTTATCTTTTTTGTAGAATCGAAAATAATGTTAGTAATCTTAAGAAAGTATTTTTTAATTACTATGTAATGCAATTATGTTTTAGTACGCAGTTGGATTTAAGGAATAAATACGTCTGTCATGTATGTAAAAAAAAAATCAAATCATTAGAGGACATAAGAAAACATTTGAATGATGGGATATGTTCATTTTCTGTTAAGTATTCTTTTTTGTAATAAATTTGTTAATCCTGGGTTTGAAATAGCAAATTTTAAATGTACGATTTGCTCTAAAAAATCTCTCATCGGCAGAAGAATTAAGAGAACATTCCTTTAATCCCTACGAAGCATATTATTGCAAGTTTTGCTTTGAATACTATGACAGCTCTCATGATTGTCCAAACGATTATAAGAGATGTGCGTTTTGCAAGAAACTTACGGAACAAATCAACACAGATCCAACTTCGCATATCTGTTTTCATATGCGTACTAAGAATGATCTTGAAGTTCTAAGAGCCAAATTCACTAAATATGATATCTGCGGTAAAACATTTTCAAAACATACTTACATCTCATCGTAGAATACACACGCATGAATTTAAATGCGAAATTTGTAACGTATCGTATGTACATAACATAGCAAACCTACTATCAACATTTCCGTCGCACGCATCCAGATGAAACGATAAAATATATGGTCTGTGCAAACATGTTGAAAAATTATAATGAATATTTGATACATATGAAGGAGGAGCATCCTAAGAATGAAAAAAGTATTTGTTACATTTGTGGAAAAGAAATGTCTAACGTATACATGAAATCTCATTTGACGTTCACTCTAAAGAACTTCGTTATAAATGTGAACATTGTGTAAAAGCTTTTACTACTTTGAAAAGTTTAATCAGACATAAATTGGTACATAGTAATGAATTCAAATATGAATGTCCCACGTGCGGTAAAGGATTTAAGGCTCCGTTTTCTCTCACGGTGCATAAAAGATCACATGATGTAAAGCCATTTCAGTGTACAGTATGTTTAAAAACATTTACTACAAAACAGTGGAGATATAATCATCAGAAAACACACAAACCCAACTTAAAATAAACCGCTTTTGTTATTTACTTTGTAATATATGTTTGCACTTTTTGCGTGTATTTTTCTTATATATTGCTCTAATTGGGAAGCCAGGACGGTATTATATACCTGTACTCCTTATCATCGTCTCGGCACAAAAATTGTTTGTAGATGTTTCAAAAAATCTGTGAAAATGTACTAGTTGTCTAATTAATAACCTCCAAAACATGCGGAGATGAGCAAACACTTCTGAATAAAATAGTATATTCAACGAGGGAGCAGGGTGGGTTCGGAAAAGTGGGCGCCAGATCACGTAGTATGATCAGAAAGAAGGAAAGTAGATTAAATATGTGAGGTATTTATTCCACACTATTTATTGCCATGTGATATAAACATACAAGTAGAGAAAAGTTGAATATACGTAAATATATAAAAATATAAACAGTAAAGTTATGACTTAATCCTAAAAATACTTACCACACGGTTAGAAATGGGTTAGTACGACTTTAAGATAATTTGCCATATTACAATTTAGAGCTAACTTGCTTTATTAGCGCAATTTTTGCTACTATCAGGATATGCTCAGAAAGAAGTAACTTAAATATAATTAATATAATTACACTACGAAAATGTAAAAAATATACTATACGAAACAGTATAGAAATATAAGCTCTAAATATAAACGAGTGCTAGTTTGCACTAGGAATAAATTTTCTCTAATAATACAGGTACGTAAAAATGAAAAAGATAATTTCACTGTGATTTTTATAACACAATATACCACGTACTTTGAAAGTAAACGGCGCGCTCAAACTTTACCCGAAAAACAATACGTAACCGTATCGACACTTACGACAAAAGGTATTTACAGTAAAAATATAATTGTCAAAGGTCAATTCACTGATAGTAAAGGCAAAAAGCAGCTTTACTCGAAAGACACTAATCTATCTTAACTTGTTTTACTCGATACTACTCTAAAATAACATTAATAAATTGCAATTTACCATGTGGACATCACTTACATCAACTTGTTTCTACGCTATCGCTTAATTAATCGCATACAAGATATTAAAATTACAGAAAAAACTTGTACAGTAAGAGTTTACAAAATGGAGAATTAATATTTTATTTACAACATATCGAATATTGGAATCAAGTGTCTCTTGTAAATTTATGTATGGTTCGCTTTAAAGCAATAAAGGTATTTTTGTAAATTTCTCCTTACAAGGCAAAAAAAAAATGCCACTTGTACTTTACTCCACGACATAAGATAGTATATCAACTAGGTAGAACACAGGGTCTATTTTTCTACTTCGGATCATTTACAAAGGGTTAAAATGTCCTATTGGCTAGCCTCCGCTTGATAAATTGTGAAAATGGCCCTAATAATTTTCCATAAATTACGTTCCATACAATTATAGAAGTTACGTTACCAATAAATTTGTCAATGTTTATAAACAGGATCTTTAGTTCCAAACATTCCCTCGTCTCCCTGATTGCATTCAGCTACTATCGGTTATATCAGAATTTACACGTGTGTAAAATAACGATAAAAATCACCATCCCAGACTGTAGAAAATTACCATTTGCGAAAATATCCAGTATATACGGATTTTTAGGACATGTGAAATTTACACGTATATTTATCCTCATTACAAGAATCCATAAAAAGTTTACTTTGATTTTTAATCCATATCAAAAGTGAAAGAATGTCCATAAAAAATGTACCGACAACGTACAATAATAATGCTTAAAAAAAATACCAAACTTCGAAATGGGAAAAGTTAAGAACTTTAATCTTAAACTTGCATCTTAAGGGTCAAATCTGCATTTTGAAACTGTATTTAAAAATTTGTATCTAAAAAAGTACACTACACAAAACAATCTGCACAAAAAAGTCTGCCAAAAAAAAGGTCTTGTTGGTATAAATAAGGTTTTTACGTATCTTTAAATTGAGTAAATTATATCTTCAAATTTGTACAAAACGAACACTTGAAAAATGGTAAATATTATTTATGACCTAATTAAACACATTAATGTGCACATGACATTCTAAGAGGCAGATCGAAACGAAAAAAAAAAAAAACAAAGCCGGTTCTACTTCCTTCCTCGATACATGTTTTCTAATTGAATTTCCGGGTGACAACACTGACTCAAAAACTCAAAAGATTGGCTTACCATCTTTATTAAATGCAATTATACAGTTGTTGTCATTAAACGCTTTAGTGGAAATCATACAAACTTTGATTTTTAATAAAAAGAAATAGGAAAAGATAAACAGTCATTGGAATTCGAGAATAACGACGAAATCTCTAATTCTATGCTCACTACATGCGTACAAACGGCTTTGAATTGTTATATTGTTATAGTCCAGTTCAAAATATTTTAATTCGTGGTAAAATAGCACGGTTCTTTAATCAGATTGAGGAAGCATTTTATAATTTAAAATATTTATTAAACCTTGTAATGTGAAATAAACATGGAACACAATGGCTTTTGAAATACTTTTTGTTCACGTATAAAATTGCTGTATAAACCTGTTTTTATACAGAGATCAAGTAGTAGTATTTTTTAAATTAGAACACCCTGTATATAAATCAATTTTTGAATTCTTCGTATTATTCTGGACATAACTTACATACATATAACATATTATTGCCCGAAATTTAATCGTTTTTCAAATATAGACACAAAGGTTAACTTAATATCACTCTTTACCGCATTCCAAGATTAATATTAAACTATAAGTTGTCTTCCACTGCAAAATTAATACCAACTGTCACAAATCAACATCATAAAATTATGATAAAAATAAATCATTAATAATAGGAATAATAATAATAAATATACAGGACACGTCATTTCAATAAATGAAATAAGTTAACCATTGTGTCTATATTTCAAAAACAGTCGATTTGGTTATGTGATATGTTATATAAATTATCCCTAGAATAATTCGAAGAAATCAAAAATGGATTTATATACAGGGTGTTTCATTTAAAAAAAATCTATTTCTTGATCTCCCCTGTACAAAAATGGGTTTACAGCGATTTCTCTTTTGCCACAAAATATAAAAAGAATCTAAATCTAAATTGTCTTACAACAAATCAATAAAACAATGTATTATCAATACACTAATAATACAAATACAAAATTTCATTGATTTAAAAAACTACAGTGGAGTCAAAATTTATAATAATAATAAAAAAAAAACGTTTTTATCTCAATACTTACCTTTCTGTATATCCTTCTTTTGATATATTTGAAATAGCCTTCACCCACGCGCTAGTAGCTACTACTTCTGTGAGTTCATTATACATTATATACGATTTTATATTTCCCTCTAGTAACCCATAGTAACTAGTGCACAATAATAGGTCTGTTGTGATTCAGATACAATTATACCGAAAAAACTATGCCAGGTACTGTCATATTAACATGACAAGTAAAATACAAACAGCCATGCTGTCAAAAGTTTTTCAATTTAAAAGAAAAACAAACTTAGTCGTCGAAAAAGTATAGCAATACCAACCATAATAATCAATTGAATCATGTTATGTAAAACTCATAAAAATATGTCACTATGCTTTATTCCTAAATTAAATAAAATTAATTTTTACAAACATTATTTTCATTCATTGATTCTTTAATTTTCACCATTGATGAATTATTTTATTTTAGGATCAGTGAAAGTAATAAATACCAGAAACGCTTAAAAAAAAGTAACCTTTATGTGTAAAGGCTGCAAACAATTCTTTTCTACGCCTGATAAGTTAAGGGAACACTTTAAAAACATAGTGGTCGAAATTACATATTTTTGTCCACCATGTAATGGATTTTTTTGATAAGGATCATTCTTGCAATTTATCTGGAAAAAGATGTGCTCATTGTAAGAAGTTGTTGGACACAAGTCGTTTAAAAAGCCACATATGTTTTCATTTAAATCTGGTTATGTGTAAATACTGCAAGACGGACGTCGGCGAGATAGGACAATCAAAGCATTTGTGTCATGAAAAAGAAACCATATTAACTAATATAGAAAAAAATAATATTCAAGAATATGTACATGGTCATTACTTATGTAAAGTTTGCAACAATAAATTTAAATTGTCCGATATATTGTCACATTTGCATATATGTTTGAATAATAGACATCAGATATGCGTGGACGAACTTAAATATAAATGTAAGGTGTGTGCAAAAAGTTTTGATGCATGGCATGCACTATTAAGCCACTATAAAACAGTTACTCCAAAACTAATATTTTTTTGTTTTTATTGTTTAAACTTTTTTAATAAAGGAGATGAACATAAAGATACATCCTGCGAATATGCTATGAAATTAACGGCATTTTGTGTTATATGTAAAAAATCCAATACACACCCTGAAATATACAGAGCACATTTGTTTCCACATATATACAGAGAAGCAGAAAAATGAATATCACGAGAATATTTTAACTGATCAGAACTTTGTGTTCCTATGTTTAATTTGCGAAAGACCAGTACCATTAAAGTTAAAAGGTGATCATTACAAATATATGCATGCAAACTTTACGTTAAAAGGAGTTACTAAATAGCTGCACAAAAAATGGGAAATTCAATACCAAATTCTATGACAAATAACATTGGAATTCCTCAAGGAAGTATTCTTGGGCCACTATTATTCATAATTTATTTAAATGATATAAATTACATAGTATTCGATGTCATGAATTTATTTGCATTATACTTTAACATCATTTAATGGTACAGATCTTATAAAAGCTGTAATTAAAATGAATAATATATTGGATTAAAATAATTGAATTAACGTTAAATGTCAGGGAAACTAAAGCTATAAATTTAAATACAACATATAAACTTCCTCCAAATAAAGATTAATTATGAGAACATTGAGTAGGTGCAGGAAATGAAATATTTAGGTGTCATCATTGATAATACTCAAAAGTCACTTTATATATTATATTCAGAAGAAAATTTCAAAAAAACAGTTCTTTTTCTCAAGAGTTTTCTCATACCTCTCAAAGAATCACAATTGAATCTCACTTCGATTCTTGATCCACTACCTTCTAGATAAAAATCACCTACAAGGTCGTCTGCAAAAATTACAAAATAGAGGCACGAGAATAATTCTAAAGTGTAATAGGTATGCACTCGTTTATGGTATGCTCAAACTTTGAACTGGTTCTTTGTTTGACAAAGAATATACATGGTGAGTTTTAAATGTGTAGTTAATTTGTTCGTCCTCCAGCAACTGACATTATTATGATTACTGGATAACTCTGTAAACACAGTTCACAGAAATGACGTAAGTAATAAATAACAGCTTGCTACTGAATGCAGTGTTGACATAGCTAGAGTTATCCAATTTTAAATTAGTAGAACTAATTATTATGAAACATTGTTGGTTTGACTTCAATATGGTTTCATTTATCTTCTAAAAATGAAACAAAATGGAAAATAATCACTTTATAAAGAAGCATCTACTTTAAAAGAACAGAAAAAAAACACATTTGTTTATTTGCCTAATACAACAGTTCCTATGAATGTATGTTCATATGGAGCTTGTTGATTTGGATATCGTTCCATGTAAAGCCGTTTGTCTAGCGTTTTCATCGGCTTGAAAATGTGCTTTTAACATATTTACACGCTCAGCATTAAAATAATAATTAATCGCCATTGTTAATCATTACGTTTCACAAAATAAACCACCAAACGAACAAATTATGGTAATTATTTAGTATACGATAAGATGCTTAAATTTTCCTGAACATTTTTCTACCCCCCCCAAAATAAGGTACGCTGAATACGAATATAAAGTTTTTTTTCGCCGGAGACAAGCCGTTATGGAGAAATAAAATAAAAAAATTTTGCACTTTCACAGACACCTGTCACTTTTTACACTGGATATATCTAACGATTTGCATTATTTCCCTCACCCCAATAACGCTCTAAATGGTTTGGAGTATAGTATACGTCATTTTTTATAATAAGAGCAATTTTTTTCCTTAGAAAAACAGCTTTGTATTTGGGATAACGCCATTACATGATAAAAATGCAACTAAAATGTATGTGAAATTAGCATCGCGTTTCAGATACAGATAGTGTCTAAAGTGCCTCGCAAACAATTTTCCACTATATTTAACAGTTTCGTAATGACAGGCGATTGGGCGACATTTGTTTCATTAGCTTTTATTTATTTCCTGAATTCTTATTTTCGGTGATTTTCAGAACACGCCCCTATGAGATACCACAAAACCAATTATACCGACACACTCTACACATCATCAAATGTTCATTACACATTGTCATATCCTGTGCAAACATTCCTACTACCCTTAAATAAGTTAATAAGATTGCATTCTTCAATAACATTAAGAATTATTCCTTGCTCTATAAATTTTGGGTGGAAAGGGTGTTTTAAATAGGGTGCTTTTTACATACGAATATGGTTACAATAAAAGGGGTTGATTTAGCGATTAATTTTAATATGACGAAAGGATGGTTTCATTATAAGGGGTTATTATAAACATAATCCAATGTAAAAAGGCACCCTATTTAACACTTATTCTTTTCCACCCAAAATTTATAGGACCAGGAATAATTCTTAATGTTATTGAAGAATGCAATCTTATTAATTTATTTAAGGGTAGTTAAGGATGTTCGTACAAGATATGACAATGTGCAATGAGCATCTGATGATGTGTAGATTTGTGCAATAATACAACCTAAGCTAAACTAATACCTGTTCCTCTCCTTTCCTGGCAAAGATAATTGCTCATACCTTCTCGTTGGTCCTTGCTGAACAATAACATATTTAAAGATATAATCCATTTCTTTAATTACGTTATCGACTAAATGAGCAACTTATCCTATAAATGATCCGATCTGGTTCTAAACTGAACGCTAGTTATACAATGTCGTATCTTTAGACACAACAGAATAGAATCGCACCTAACTTCGGGACTATGAATGATTTTACAGCATTTTCCATGCATTTTCGTATTTAAAACATGGTTTTTAATGTGTAAAACATTATATTTCTGTACAAGATAAAAATAACATCGTCTTCTAAGCATTAAAATAGTAAAATTAATAACAGGAAGTGTTAAATATATCACAATAAAAAGTGACAGATGTGAGTGAAAACCTTCGATTTATGATCGAAGGTGAAAACGCATTTTTTTTTCTCATGAACGGCTTGTCTCCGGCGAAAAAAACTTCATATTAGTGTTCAGCGTACCTCATTTTGGGGGGTAGAAAAATTTTCAGGAAAATTTAAGCATCTTATCGTATACTAAATAATTACCCAAATTATAAATAACAGAACACAGTCACTAAAAACTTCGATTCTCAAATTTAATCACAAAAAACTATAAATAACGGTATTAAACACACTTTTGTAAATACTGGCTCAGTGGCATGTACGCACATTCGCGAACTATCAACACAGATTCTTGAAAGGTGGTTACGGTTAAGCAACAGTCACATGATCTAAAGGGTCACATGATCTAAAGAGTAGGTTCGTTACAAATGGTAATTATTTAATACTCGATAAGATGCTCCAATTTCCTCAAAATTTTTCTACCGCTACACGTTTCCAATTATTGTAATGTAATAGCAGAGAGTAAGTACCTACTTGTTAAAAAATAATAATCTTTTTATAAAGTTTGAAAAAATTAAATGAAAACTTTAAATTCCTTTCGAGATTCCTTAAAATTGTCAGTAGCATTTTATAAGTTTACTGTTTATCGGAATATTTGGTTTTACTTACGTACATCCCATATGAAACACATGTTGATTGATGCAAGAACAAGGCAAAATTATACATTTCTAACATAAAAGGTATTTTAAAGTGTTTAAACATTATTTCAAATGGAGCACTTAATCGCTTGAGTAGGTAATTATTTCATCCAAAAATATTACAAGTTCGGGAACGAATTTACTGCTAGGTGATACAGTTGCATAAGAAATGCAGCAACACAAGCTTCAATCCAATACACCATTTTATATAAAATAGAGTGTTTCGAGTAACCAGGAGTTCCAAAACAGTTTTATCGTATTTTTTTATAGTCGATAACTCAATTATACGTGGGAATTAAAAAAAAATGTGTCCGTAGGTTTCTATAGATGTCAAAAATCGGTGGTTTAAATATAATTACACATTTAAGACTCACCCTGTATTACATGAGTATGACCTTTATTTTTAATTTTTCCAAAAATATGTCTCCAAATTACTTTGATGGCCTCACAATTATAGATAGATAATAATAATACATGAATATTATACAAGGACAAGAAATAATTATCATATATCCAGGAACAAATTATACGAGTTCAATGAAATCATTATTTTTCAGTGGCTTAAATGAGTTTAATATACCATCAGATAATATTATAAATAGCAATAGCTTTAATATTTTTAAGAGAAAACTAATTTCGCATTTACATATAACTAGATAAATAAACTTCAAATTATCAAGAACCTTAAATACTTTTTGATTATACAGGGTGTTATTAAAAAGTATGTCAATCACTTATCCATGGACTCTGTGCGTCAAAAAAAGTTGATTCAACGTAATTTACCTCTATGCAAAATCGCACCCCTATGAAGATACAGCCCTCTAAAGTTGGAAATAAAAAAAAAATGTTTTTTTTTAAATATTGTACAAATGGCTATAGATATTTTTTTTCAATTTAGGTACATTGAAACGTATGCCAGAGGATAATAGTTTAAAGTAAAAACTTTTTAAAATCAAGTTTTCTAAAAGGCTGATTTACGAGTAAACACCCTTCTCTCCTACCCTCTTTTTTTAGTGGTACACCTATGACTTTTTTGGTACAACTGTATTTTATAGAAAATTTAATTATACAGCTTTTTCTTATCTTGTGTCTTTTTGTTTGAGTAACCATTTTTAATTGAAACTGGAAATACTAAATACATTGCAATGCCTGTTAATTAAACAGTGAAATAATAAAAATCGAGAAAAATCATTTATTTTATCAGTTACTTTCTAATTTCAGTTCTAAAAGTACCTACGAGTACCTTGTACTTACTTTTAGGTCAAAATATCATTTCGGTACAATAATAAATTTAATTTAATTTTAATTAAAATGCAGAGGAAAATCAAATGCATCTGTGAACGTTCAGCAGATAGGTGACAACTGTCATTTCTGTTAAACTACTTTAATGCATATTAATTATTTTTAACAATGGCACGTAATATGAGTTATTCTAATACCGAAATAGTCGATATGATTAGAATACTAGGCGAATGTAATGGAAATGGTTCTGCTACAGCTACGCGTTATGGGGAAAAGCTTCCAAACTGTTGACCTCCCGATAGGCGCACATTTTTTGCAGTACATCGTTGTGCACAAGAAACTGGAAGTCTGTCAGATGATCGTGCTGGGAAATGTGGCAGACATAGGACTGCACTAGTTCCAGAAGTCGAAGAGGAAATTTTAGATATTGTATCAGCCTGAAAGCAGTGTGCGTAAAATAGCATCTCAAGTAGGAGTATCGCATTTTTCGGTATGGAAAACGTTAAAAGAACAATCACTCGTTTTATTTCATATACAGTCTGTTCAGGCATTGAAACCCCAAGAGTATTGTTCTTGAATGGAATTTTGTAACTGGCTTCTGAGAAAAAATGCGAGAAATGTAAGTTTTGTAAACGCCATTTTTCAACTGATGAAGCCTCATTTAATAGAAATGGTATTACAAATCATCATAATGATCACATTTAGTCTGAAGAAAATCCAAATGCAAAGAGAGAATCGCATTTTCAGCGTAATTTTTCGGTAAATGTTTGGGCAGGGTTTGTTGATAATCATCTAATTGGACTTGTTTTCTTTCCAAATCGTTTAAATGGAGCTGCCTATCTACATTTCCTAGAAAATGAATCGCCTAAACAATTAGAAATTGTAAATCGACATATTAGGCAAAACATTTGGTATTTACAAGACGGTGCTCCACCCTATTATAGCTTGCAAGTTAGGCAATTCTTATCAAGGCGTTTTCCAGAACGTTGTATATGCCGAGGAGCAGATGCTCCAATCAGTTGGCCGGCTCGGTCACCTAATTTAAACCCAATTGACTTATGTTTTTAGGAAGCCATGAAGGACAAAGTTTACTCTGTTCCAATAGAGAGCGTTGAACATCTGCGACAAATAATTCAGCAGTCAGCCGAGGAATTTAGAAACATTTTTGGCGTTTTTCAGAATGTGAGATTTTCTCTTCTAAAAAGAGCGAGATATTGCATACAAGAAAATGGGAATCATTTTGAGCACATTCTGAAATAAAATTTTAATAATTATTTATGTAAAATTGAAATTCAGAAGTAACTGATAAAATAAATGATTTTTCTCAATTTTTATTATTTCACTGTTTAATGAACAGTCTTTGCAATGTTTTTAGTATTTCCAGTTTCAATTGAAAATGGTTACTCAGACGAAAAAGACACAAGATGAGAAAAAGCTGTATAATAAAATTTTCTATAAAATACAGTTATACCAAAAATGTCATAGGCGTGCCACTATAAAAAGAGGGTAGGAGAGAAGGGTGTTTACCCGTAAATCAGCCTTTTAGAGAATTTGATTTAAAAAAGTTTTTACTTTAAACTATAACCCTTTTGGCATACGTTTCAATGTACCGAAATTTAAAAAAATATCTATAGCCATTTGTACAATATAAAAAAAAAACAATTTTTTTATTTCTAACTTCAGAGGGCTATATCTTCATAGGGATGCGATTTTGGATAGAGCTAAATTAGGTTGAAACAACTTTTTTTGACGACAGAGTTTGTGGTTAAGTGATTGACATACTTTTTAATAACACCCTGTATAATGGTTCTTTACTATTACCTATTCCTAGTTATGACAATATAATTTCTTGTTATATAAATATATGTACGAGTATAACCTCTCATAATAAATAATTATTTGTTTATTAGGATTGTATTCTATTTAAATAAAGAAACTGTACTAAACTAAACTATTTGTGAAATTTATTTTGAAGGTGCTGTCGAATATAATAAACATAATAGCTTTTTTGTATTAAGAGTGCCTTATTGTCGCAGTACGCGAAACGGAATGCGTCAAACACTCGAGAGCGACAATGATACTTTGCTCTAGAATTACACACATGATTTTATGAAGAATCAATTGGAAATATCAAAATAGAAAGAAATAATCAAGTTGAATTTTTGGTTGGAAACCACAATTCGTCAAAATTTTATGAATGTGTCATACATATGACCAAAATAAGCAAACGAAAAAACACAAATGCGCCGCGCCAATATCCTTGGCTTTGACGATGACCTTGGATGGCAGGAGCCAAAGGGGACTATCCTTCTTCTATCGCATCGCTGTAGTTCTGAACCAAGCTCGTGAGGGGTGCGCCTACTCCACTGGCAGCCTCATCCTCAAATGCGAATGGTGCGGTGATTTTGGCAGACCTCCACCGGTCTTGGCTTGTTGGACCCCTCCGACTTATGCTGCTGCTTGAATTTATATTGTGATTTTATTTATAAAGTTCATACTTTTCTTATCAATAAATTATTTATTTGTTACTCCTACATCAGCCCTCATTCATTATATTAACAAAAGTTTGGGGTCATTATTATTTCATAAAAATACATTATCAGTTTTGTAAGCAAACTTGTGTAAGGACAGATGCACATAAGTTCGCGTTAAAGTACTTTAACGCTTGTTGTCATAGGAGACGAGCGTTAAAGTGACGTTACTCATAGCCCCTCAGTAAACGTCAACTTTGCGTTGTCAAATGTGAGCTAGAAAGCCTACTTTATTTGCCGATTGTAGATAAACGCATTTATCACAATAATAACTATTTGTGTAAAGTGTCTCATTGTCGCTCGAGAAAGTATGTTGAGCGTTAAAGTGACGTTACTCATAGCTTCTCAGAAAACTTTGCGTTATCAAATCTGAGCAGGAAAGCCTACTTTACCGGGTGGGCCAAAAAAACCGTACCATTTATTTTTTTCATTGCCAAATTATTGTTTTTGATCCGATTTTAGCAAATTTGGTGTCAATAGTTAGATGATTGAAAAGTCTACAAAGACGAAATGTCAAGATGGCCGAAACATCAAAATTAAAGATGACGGACGCAAGTGAAAATAGACCTTCCTTTGAGCTTGTTCTTTTTTAATTGTCAAAATGAAAAAACTAATTTTAACACTACAATGAGTTATATCGGTTCATTGATTTTGGAGATATAGCGAGTTTTAAAATCTGGAACAAAAACATACTTTGTAATTTGGCTGCCAATTCCTTATTTCTCAGCCGATTTCAATGAACTTGGTCTTGTTATATAGGTAATTGAATGGGCTCTAAGAAATTGTCATTCGTTGAAATCGACTGAGAAACAAAAATTTAGCGAAGAGAAATCTTCAATTTTGTATTACTCTTTTGTTAATTCAACCTACTAGCCGTGGTCTTTATTTTTTTTTTTGTAAAAAAGTGCCCTGACGGACCCCTGGGCGAGAGAGTGTGTCCATGTGTCTCCCTTCGTTATTGTTCGTCTCTTTCATTCCCGTTTTGTCTCGTGTTAGGTTAGCTTATTGTTTCTTTATAATTGCGACTGGCTAACGAATTACGATTAGATCTAATGCCAAAAAAAGTACCCATTTTCAATCTCAGAATATCCTCTTAGTAAACGAGGCACGTATTATTTTTATAATTCTTTGTCGCTATCTTTATTTGTTTAAATTTTTGCTTAGCCACCCCTATTACTTTGAAAATAAAACATGTAAATGTATGGTACATATAAAGGGGTAAACCTGTTGACAAAAATCTGTACACCAAACGTCTACTTCTGAAGTACTTCTAGGGAATTCCATTAATTTGGCTAGGAATTACATGGAATTCCAAAGAAATTTAGGAAATGCCAAGAAATTTCAAAAAGAATCCCATGAAATTCTAATAATTTCAAGGGGAATTTCAAAGTATATGTATTTTTCTTAAAACATAACTGTTTATTTCCAATTTTATTTTTTATCATTTATTGTAACAAAGACAGTTTATAAGAATATTTGTAAAAAGCATTATATAAACTTAAAAAAATAGGTTAAATAAAAACAATATTTTCAATATACTTATTATCATGTTAGGAAGGAAATAATTACTATTCATTACAACAGAAAACGGGAGAAAAAAAATTATGAGCACATTTATAAAAAAAAAGTTTAAAAAACTTATTCTAAAATAACTAATTTTTGACTGACTACAATAATAAGTGTCAAACTTCTGAGGAATG
>JANEYF010005300.1:227500-352500 GCA_029963845.1 Rhamnusium bicolor | reverse complement strand
AGTACCTATGAAAAGTTTTTATCGAACACTGGCAGAATTTCAAAATTGTTTCTAAAAAATTAAATAATTGATGAGATATTTAGAAGTATCACAAGAATCCTATAATTAGCGGTGCAAAAAGTATCTGTGAAATTGTTTTTATTATTTTATTAACAAGATATCAGGTTATATTAGTTTCCATAAACCTCAAAGTAATGCCTTTTGTAAACTATGTTTAGCTTTTATTTGGCCATCTGATATCAGAAAATAACGTGTTGAGGAGAATTTATGCGCGTTCCATAAATATTTCTTATGCCAATATATTTTAGAATTCTCCCAGAACGGTCGAGGTTGCTTTACACAACTCCGCCATTTTTTTAAGAGCAGCTCGAAGGCAACGTACTTACTGTCGTCGCCATTGTGATGCTGTCAAAAATAAAGTGAATAAAAATGTGAATTTAGAAGGTTTTGGTCAATCTAATTATACTACTTTAGTTTGATAACCACTAATAAAGTAATCAATCATTTATATGTTTATTTATTTATTTATTTTAAGTACAACTGCCCAGACAGAAATCCAATTACAAGGGAAAATTACAATTTAAAGGATATGTAGTATATAATAAAAAGGTTATAACAATATTAATATTTAAAAAATTGTACAAGAAAATATATATATATATATATATATATATATATATATATATATATATATATTATATATGATTTGTATATATATATTTATATTGATTAAATATGTTTGAGGAACAACTACTCAGCGGGCAAATACCCCGACCTGCATTGAATTACACCTTCAAATCATGATAGATCGATAGCCAATATCATTTGTCAATTCCCTAACCAGACATAGATCGATTTCGAACTTATTTGTTCTCTTCAGTATGCCATAGGTTATGGAACAGACAAATGATAGTGGCCAACCTGCTAGTTATATACTAACTATGGTGAAGTGAATAGTGGTGAGAGGTATGAAACTTCTCATATGGTCTGAATGCTACTATCCGACCGACATCCTCGATGTCTCTGTGGCCGGATAGCGACTTGCATCACAGCAAGTACCGAGAGCGGCGACCCCTAGCCCAGGTGGACTAAACTAATGTGATTAAATATGATTTGAAGGAAACAACTACTCAGCGGGCAAATACCCCGACCTGCAGTGAATTACACCTTCAAATCATGATAGATCGATAGCCAATATCATTTGTCAATTCCTAACCAGACATAGATCGATTTCGAACTTATTTATATATATTATATATATATATTATATATATATATATATATATATATATATATATATATATATATATATATATATATATATATATATATATACACATACGTACATACATAATTTACACACATACATAAATTACACACATTTATTTAATACTTCACAATGTGGTATACCAAAGATATTTGAAAAAGCGTCTTTGATGCGTTTCAATGTTGCACTTATGGTTTTCATAGCCCCAGGACTCTACACAACAGACGCATATTCAAGTTTTGATCTAACAAACGAGTTAAAAAGAAGTTTTGGTGTATTTTCATTAAATTCTTTACAGTTACGTAAAATAAAACCTAAGTTTCTAGATAAACTAGCTATAATATCATTGATATAATTAGCAAAAGACAATTTAGCATCAAATAGAACACCAAAATCTTTGAACTGATTGCATCTGTTTAATTCCTCATTATCAACCTGATAAACAAATTGTATTGGATTTTGCATACGATGATATATCATTGAATTGTATTTTGCGATATTTAATTTTAGCTTATTTTCACTACACCAGGTTGATAGCCAGCCGTATGATATCAAGTTGCAATTCAGCAGTTTTCTATATTAGCAATAGGACTATACAGTTTTAAATCGTCAGCATATAGTAATGTATTGCATTGTAAATCATTGGCGATGTCATTTATAAAGATAATAAATAATAAAGGTCCGAGCGCTGAACCCTGAGGCACACCGGATGTTGCAATAATCTCATTAGACCAGAAACCACGATATTGTACAGTTAGCTGTCTACCTTCTAAGCACGACTCAAAAAAATTTGAGGAAGCATTCAGTTAGGCTAAATGTTAAGTTTTCGTAGCAAAATACAGTGGTCAAATCTATCAAAGGCTTTTTAAAATTTCGTACCAGTGACATCAACCTGATTTCCTGTATCCAGATTTGCAGCTAGGAACTGGGTGATACATATCAAGTTGCTAGTAGTAGATCGGCCCGGCATAAATCCATGCTGATCATGACAAATTTGAGGTTTTTCTTGGCTAAAAAGAATATCATATATTAAGGTTTCAAAAAGTTTGCTAAAGTTGCACAATATTACTATAGGTCTGTAGTTTTCGACAGCATTGGTATCTTTCTTTTTAAATACCGGGCAGATTCTAGATATCTTCCAAACTTCAGGAAAAGTGAGGGTTTGTAGACACATTATAAAAAAAATAGATAGTGGTCTTGCTAGCAGAATTGCACAATCCTTAAGTAATATATCTGAAGTGGCTAGCACATAACTTTCTTATACCTGTATATATCATCCTGATCTAAAAAATTCATTCTATTAAATTCTTCACTTACCTAAATTTTAATAGCGTGCCTTAAAATTTTTCATTAAAATTTTTAAATAATTAATTTTCAGCGTCGTTCGAAACTGTCAATAATAATTCATGTCATATATTTTAATAATTTCTATTTATTGACTGACATTTTTGTAACTAAGTTAGACATTTCAAATGTCTGTTAAATTTATCATAACCCCATTTTACGAGGTCAAATGTGTAGAAAACAGTTTACATTAGCTTTATTTAAATACTTGAAAATTTTATTTTATTGGCTTGATATAGTAGATATGATTTATAATCTTTCATCAATATATTTTTTTTGTAAAGGCAAATACAAAAAAGTTTGGGTCCCGTGGACCCCCTTTCAACAGGCCAATTTTTCTCATCACCATTAAAACATATGTATCAAATTTCAAAGTTATCTCAAAAACTGTGGCTGCTATCGGGATACTACAAACATGCAGACAGATTTTTTTCCATAAAGTTGTTTTTTCATTATAATTCGTCGAGATTCGTCCAGAAATGCATTTCCCAAAATTGTACCTTTTTTCTTCTTTTATTCATTATGTCTCTTCTGGTGGTACCACGTTCACCAAATTTAATGTGTCACCTAAAATGTTGTTGACAGTCTTAACTGCCAAATTTGGGAAGTCTCCCATTAGTATTTTTGAGTTATCGCGCACGTGGATGCGGACGCGGACACACACACGCGCACGCACACAGACGCATACACACACACATGCAGACACACATGCACGCACGCACGCACCGACAGACATCATTTGGAAAATAGTCAAAATAGATTCAGGAGGATTCAAAACGTAGATATCAATCAAAATCTCGAGCTCGAAAAAAATCACTGTTACCATACTTCCTTATATTAGGTATAAGAAAGTGAAAAGTAGGTATTCCATCAGGATCTGTAGTACATTTTGTTTTAAAATTTTTAAGTGCTTTTAAAACATCATCCTCTGTTATGTAAGGTATACATAAACTGTTAACATTACAGTTTACATTGTCAGAGTCATATGAAAAAAGAGAGGAATGAGTATAAGCTCAAAATCAGCAAATATATCGACTATTGCTTGTGGGTCCTTTAGTACTACATCATTATGCGTCGTAATGCTGGGAATACTGGAGATGTTCTCTTTTGTATTTAAATATGACCAGAAGCAGTTTTGAACATTTATTAGATATTCTTTTTGACATTGTCGTTGTTAATTATTTTTATCCTAGATCTTAATATTTTAAGTTGATTAAGTTCATCCTCATGGCCATTCGATCTATAACTGCGCCAATGCTTAGAGTTATTTTTAATATTTATGATAATATTACTGTTATACCAAGGTGGATATTTATTTGTTTTACCTATAGATTTTGGAACACTATTAGCAAATACAGAATCTAAAATAGTGTAAAATACGTCACATGCTTCATTGACGTCTTTACATAGAGGCAGGCTATAAAAGTCCGTGCTACCCAAATCAGAATACAATTTGTGGAAATTACCCTTTCTAAAATTATACATAAGTAAAGGGTTAGAAGAAAAGTTTTTTTCGTTTTAGGTGCTTTTAAAAATATATTCAAAGGAGGATGGTAATTATCTTCTGGCAATAAATAATCTAGGAATTTATCCACTTCAATGTTATCTCTACTAAAAACTAATTCTAAGATACGATTGTTCGTATTTACTATATTATTATGTTGAGTGAGATTTAAAAACTCGCAAAGTTAGGTAGCGCAGAAATATTATTATTAATAATGAGAGAATTAGCATATTCTGGAATATTAAAATCACATATGTTGATGAGATAAATCTCTCAAAGTGTATCCAAGAAAAAAGATTTTTTTTCTATAATTCATCATTTTTGGGGTGCGTTTTTTCTTTCGGCCTACTATGTCCATATTTTACCATGAACTGGTCTGCGTTGACAAATGTTGATACCACAGTGCATTTAAAATCTATTATATCACAATATTAAAAGAAGTAAGTTGTGGAAGCCTGATCCCTACATTTTGTATAAATATTATATCGTGTTGCAAAGTACATGAGAATTAAAAACTATGCCGTCGGCAACTCCAGGCAGCGAAACTCTCCGCGCTATAATCAGGACATCATAAGGATTATGAGGTGTTATCCGTACGGCTTGCAACAGATTATCAAGAAATACATATTGCATATACCGTACACCACCATAAAGAATGTATAAAAATGTATACATTGTGAAATCTATAAGAGGTAATATTCAACCTCTTAAAAAGTGCTTAAGTGTAGTAATATAATACTGTTATTTTAGAAATGAATAGTTACTTCTGGAAGTCATATCGACGAGTTATTTTGTGGCTGACATTCATAAATCTAAGTTAATAATTCGCACACAAGAAGTCACAAAAGAATTTTATCTCTCAAAAAAACTTTTTTAACAATGCTTATAGAAGTAGCATGCTAATTGGGAATGTAGTTACACCTATTTAAATAATTGAAATTGATAGATAGGTGGTCATTTTTGAACTCTTCGTATTTCTTACAGGTTAATTGAAGACGGAAGAAATCAATAAAATGAACGTCTAAGAGTTTATTTCACATAAAAGATGTACAGTTTATTAACTTGCAAACCCTGCAGATGTGAGAGTTACTTCCTAGACCTCTGTTTTTTCATCTATGAGTGACAACTCTATGGCACTCTGCACTAATGTTTCCCATTAATCAATCGCATTAGGTAGAGAGAAGTGATGGTAATATCAGACAAAATGTTATGTATTTTGCAGAACTTTTCACTTCCCTATGAATTAGAGCTATGTGACACTTCTCACCATTTTCTGATAACTCCTATCTCTTTCTTACTCCACTCAGATGTATAGATGCTGATAATGGTGGGGATGTCATACACTAATGACGATATGTCAGAATTCTCATTTCCTATTTTGAAAAGTATAACTCGAAATTCGTGTTCAGCAGGCAAAAATGGGTATGTTAGGAAACAAAATTTTCAAAAATCAGGCGTTCTGTAATATACATTACTATACTTTATATTCATAGAAATTACCATAAAAAAAGTTCTCAAAAATGCCATATTTTTCCATTACACACCATATTTATCATTATCATATTAGATATTTTTCAATATTTATATCAAGTACCCCCCCCCCTCCCCACTAGAGAGCTCCTGGATGTGCTTATGGCGTGCTTACTATTTTGTAATGTAATACTTATCCGTCTCAACGTTACGCCAGTGACAACCTGTTGTACTCAAAGAGCGTTCATTAATCACTTTACTTGACAATGTCATCTGGGAATTGCAGAGGTCCATTATGGTAACAGTTTAAATACACTTGAAGTAGAAACGGTTTTTTTATTTGGACAACTTCTCGTATCTAGTTCGTTGTGTTGAAAACAATAGATCAGCAACAATGGTTAGTATTGAATTAATGATGTGTAATAAATAAACGCATTTCGAAGCCGGTACTGCCGTTGGGCAGTAGCAGGAGTTGCCTTTGTAAAACACTGCAAAGTTTTTTGCTAAAATTTTCGCTTCTAGAGAATACACTTTAATGGCTGTTAGGAAGTGTGACAAGAAATGAAGAAATGAAAAGAGAAATCTTATCAAATTAGTGTCCAAATAAATATGTATCATCAACAAAGAATAGTGGGGAAGTGGACAAAAATAAAACACAATTATTTCAATTGACCGGTTTCCAGGATATATTCTCTCCATATCTACAAAACATATTACAATGAGATGTTAGGTTTCAAAAAACACACTCAACAATTTATTAAAAGTGTAAAATGCTAATCAGCTGTTATTAAAATTATACGTACCAATTGAATTTCAAGCCCATAAGCTCATGATATGAGTTTATGGGCTTGAAATTCAATTGGTATGTATAATTTTAATAACATAGTTGATTTTGATTGATTTTCTTTTGTTTTATATTTTATGTAAATGTATATATATCCTCGTGTGTAAATGAATAAGCTAAATTGCCTTGTATATAAACTATCACTTTCTCTCTCTCTTTTATCTTTCAACATACTCTTGTTCACTGCTACTGTTTCTTATTTTTTTCATTTTATCTTTCTTTCTCAGAGCTATAAGCTTTTCTATAAATACAAAATGCTTACTTGATAAAAAAATAACAGTAAACTAAGCCCATGTGCAGGGTTAACCCTTTATGGGCTTTTTTCTCTGTTTATTTACTAGATATATATTTTGTATGCTATACATTCTATTTCTAGATCAAATGTTACTTATAATTAATTACGCACATTTGTATATATTTTCTGGTAAATAAATATTATTATTATTTTTTTTTTTTTTCGGTTTCCCGATTCCGGTCAGTCCTCCCGTGGCCTCTGACGCCTCACAGGAGTCGCGCCGGCGCATCAACTACAGCCACTCCCCACATCCCGCAGGGTTAGTGACTGTAGATACCAGAATCGTGTGCCCTAAGCAGACGGAGAGAACCCAGAATGACCGCCTTCTGCATTTGGCCTGCCAGCCACTCAGCTGATTTTTGGCAGGCCGGTATGATCTTTAGTTCCGAAAGTAGCGTAGGCTTTATCCCTCCGAGTACACCGATTATAAGGACGACCCTTTTTACCGAGTAGCCTGGGTACAGCACTTGGAGCTCGTACCGGAGATCGCGATATTTGGTCCGTTTCTCCTCCTCCTTCAAGGTGATGTTTTCTCCGCAGGTGCCGAGAACTCGATGACATACATCACCTTGAGTTGATGGTCGAGGAGGACTATGTCAGGCTTGTTGGCTTGGATTAGCCTGACAGTCGGAAACGAGTAGTTCCAGTAAATCCGGCATTTCTCGTTCTCGACAACGGACTCAATACCGGGGACGTAAGGCAGCACTGGTGTCTGGTCTACCCCGTACGAGTGCCTTAGATGGTAGTATAGCACTCGTAACGCCGCATTATGCCGGTGGATGTAGGTCGAAATCGCATATATAGGGCATGCAGATAGTAAGTGTATGAGCGATTCCGGCGCCTGATGGCAGGTCCTGCAGTTGATATCAGGAACTTCTACACGCCACACGCGGCTACGGTAGACCAAGGTGTTGATAACATCATCTTGACAGGCCATAATGAATCCCTCGGTCTCCGACTTAAGCCCTGCTGACCTTAGAAAGGCGAAAGTCAGCCTGGTCGATAAACCCAGTGTTTCTATGTTCTTATAGAAGACACCATGCTGGGGTTTATCGACGTGCTGCCGAAACAGATTTTCCTGTTCGGCAGCTCTGATTCGGGCTTTCAGACGATTTGGCTGAAGTTCGGTGACTGACTCAACATCAGCACCTCGCCGGCCTCCTCGCCTGATGTCAAATGCGAGACCGAGTTCATCTGCGGCTCTTTTTGCTGCCTTGAACAATCCTGCTCCCACTCCTACAGTTTCGTGATGTTTTACGAACCGCAAGAGGGGATCTGAGCTCCTGAGTATGTTACATGCCATACTCAGAACTACTCTGCCATGCGTACACTCCAGGCTCAACAGTCCTCGGCCCCCCCGTCGACTTGGGAGGTACACACGAGGAACGGACGATCTAGGATGAATACTTCTGTAAATATTCATCATCTTGCGGGTATCCCTATCTAATTGGCGCAGCTCATCTACCCTCCACTTTACTACTCCGAAGGAGTAGAGCAGAACCGGACCGGCAAGCATATTAGTTGCAGACACCTTGTTCTTCCCCGAAAGTTCGGAGGACCAAATCTTTCGGAGACGGTGTCTGTACTTGCCGCGGAGAGAATCCTTTATTTGTGATACATCCTGGATGTGCCTTTGTTGCACACCCATATATGTATAGGCCTCTCCGGCATCCAGATGTCTTAGGATGCTTCCGTCTGCGAGCTGCGCATCTTCAGGGAATTCCCCGCATCGTCCTCTCTTGAGGTGGACGACTGCACATTTCTCCAACCCGAACTCCATACCAATAGCCCGCGTATATTCTTCGACCACCCTAAGAGCGTTTTGTAGTTCGCGCTCTCCGGAGGCATAAAGTTTAAGGTCATCCATATAAAATAGATGGGTGACCTTATGCCTCCGGTCGCTGGGTGGCCCACATTGATATCCGCGGGTTTGGCGGAGCCCAACAGACAACGGCAGCAGTGAGATGCAGAAGAGGAGAGGACTCAGGGAGTCACCCTGGAAAACTCCTCTCCTAAATGCCACCTGCTCTGTCGTGACCCGCTGCGCACCTGATGGTATGGTGAAGCGGGTCTTCCAGAGCGGCAACAGCTGTTCTATGCATCTCACTAGTGGTGCTGGTACCGCAAGTACAACAATAGCTCGTGTGATGTTGTATCAAATGCCTTGCGGTAATCAATCCAGGCCATCGATAGATTCCGCTTGTATTGCACAGAATCCTGTGTAATACAGCGGTCTATCAGCAGGCTGTCCTTGCAACCTGCCATGCCCTTCTTGGCACCACGCTGTTCATGTATCTGCTGGAAGACCGGATCAACAGACCTCAGTGTCCTAGCATACAAGATACGTGTAAATATCTTGTAGCAGGAGTTGAGGCAAGTGATCGGCCTATAATTCCTCGGGTCGGAAAGATCCCCCTTTTTGGGGATAAGCACAGTACGTCCCTCGACGAACCAGTCCGGAATCTGCTGCCCCTCGTTCAAACATGAGTTGAAAACTCGCGCCAGACGGCGGTGAGTGGAAGGAAAGTTCTTGGTACCAACAAGTGCTTGTTGGACTTCCTCCGTATTGATTGCCGGGCACAGTTCTTCTGGCTCTTGAAGATGTCTGTGGCACAGAGCCTCAAAGTGTGCAATTGATGGAGTGTCGCTATTGAATGGACGCGTCGTTTAGTAGATTCCCTTCCAGAAGGTTTCGACACCTTCTACAGTCGGCGGATTGTCGACAACACGCTGTGGCTCTTGAAAGAGGCGAGATTGAAATTATTATTATTATTATTATTAGCATTTTACACTTTTAATAAATTGTTGAGTGTGTTTTTTGAAACCTAAGATCTCATTGTAATATGTTTTGTAGATTCTGATGAAGATGAATATAGTCCTAGAAACCTGTCAATTGAAATAATTGTGTTTTATTTTTGTTCACTTCCCCACTATTTTTTGTTGATGAAAAGATAAGTTTTACGAAAAATAAGACTATTCTTCTGTTGGTGTGAAATAAGTCCTTTATTTTCAAACGTCTAAATTTTCAGAAAAAAATTTTCGTTTAAAACTTTATCTTAGTAAAACTAGTTTTTTTAATAAACATTGATGATTTGTTTTATTTTAGGACCATTGGAACTAATAAATTCGAGAAAGTTCACCTAAGAAGAGTAAGCTTTATGTGTAAAAGCTGCAAAAGGATATATTCCACACCTAATAAATTAAAGCAACACTTAAATAACGTAGTTGTGAAAATTACATATTTTTGCCCCCATTGTAATGGATTTTTTTGATAAGGATCACCCCTGCAATGTGTCTGGGAAAAGATGTGCTTATTGTAAGAATTTGTTAAACACAAATGATTTAAGGAGCCATTTATGTTTTCATATAAAAGCAGACAATGAGAATTATAATTACTGCCAGAAGCGTATAAGTGTAATGAAATCAATAAACCATTTCTGTGGAGAAAAGCAAATCATAGAAAGAAATATAAAAAAAAATAACCTTGAATATATAGATGATGATTGTTACCTCTGCAAGATTTGCAGTAATAAATTTAAACTATCCGAGATACTTTCACATTTGCCCTCGTGTTGTTTGAAGAATAAATTTAAGGAGTTAAGGAGTTGTAATTACTGCCAGAAGCGTATAAGTGTAATGGAATCAATAAACCATTTCTGTGGAGAAAAGCAAATCATAGAAAGAAATATAAAAAAAAATAACCTTGAATATATAGATGATGATTGTTACCTCTGCAAGATTTGCAGTAATAAATTTAAACTATCCGAGATACTTTTACATTTGCCCTCGTGTTGTTTAAAAAATAAATTTAAGGAGTTAATGAAAACATTTACAAAAAAAAAAAGTGTAAAGATTGTTCAGCGTCTTTTGAATCAGAGGATGAATTGTCGATGCATTATAAAACGATTAAACCGAAATTGATATTTTATTGTAGATATTGTGTGAATTTTTTTAATGAGGAAGATGATCATAAAAATAATTCGTGCCAGAATAATTCAAGTTTAATGGCTTTTTTGCGTTATATGTAAACTGCCGGTACACAAATTGAATACCACAGAACATGCGTGTTTTCACGTTTCCACTGAGGAACAGAAGAGTGAATGTCACAGGACAATTCTGTCCGATTTTCAAAATTTTCTCCACCTTTGTGAAATTTGTGGAAAACCAGTACCTTCTATCTTCAAATATGATCATTACAAGTATGTTCATGGTAATCCGAACCTCAAATGGTATAGTGGAAAAACCTGTACACTTTGTAACATTAATTTTAAAGATGTTATTGAATACAGGAAACATATAATAAACTGATTTCTCGCATGCCTAGTGATTATCTTTGTCACATTTGTGGCAAAAATGTGAAATCAAATAAAATAAAAGCTCATATTGAGAGTCATTACCACAATAAGAATTATAAATGCAAAGAGTGTGGTAAAGCACTTTCGACTAAGGATGTGTTGCTAAGGCATAAGTTGGTCCATTCTAATGTAGCAAAATACAAGTGCATAACTTGCGGTAAATGTTTTAAAAATAGCCATAATCGTAATGTTCATATGAGAATACATGAATATGTAAAACCATTTGAATGTTTGATATGTAAAAATACATTTACCACTAAGCAATGGAGGGATAATCATTTAAAAACACACAATGTATTAGGAGAGTAATTAATTGTATATTATTTTACTGAGACTAATACACATTTTTGTCATTTTTACATTTTTTAAATAAATTCAAGTGTGTTGCAGTAATTGATGAAGAACATTCTGCGGTATCATAAATTTCCCCATGTATATACAAAATTTTGAGACAATATATGAGATGAGCCTGTGCGTTATAGATTTAATATTTTAATTTTGTCCAAGTTGAATTGAAATTTGTTGTACCATAAAATGAAGAAGAACCTTCACTCTTTTGATGTAGTGTGATGACTTATGAAAATGTGTAAATTTTATAGATGTTTTTTTAAATACACATATAACACTGTTTTGTGACTTTTTTCTTTTCCATTGATACGCATACATGGTTGTAAAGAATAATACTTGCTGCAACACGAAAGTTGAGGTTTGTGTCATATATTAGCATTTGTGTAAATAATTAAAATGTATTGATAGATGATTATTCTTGACATACCTTAAATTTGATGGTTTATTTCTCATACAAAATCTGCAATTTAATCAACGTGCAAGTTCTGTGAATGTGAAAGGTACCTCGTATTTCTCATCTTCTTTATGGATGAGAAATCAGTGACACCCTGCACTACTTCTTCCCATCAGTTAGTCACATATAGTTTGGAGAAGTGGTGGGAGTATCAGGAAAAGTGTGTTTCTCCAGTCCCTCGGGGTACTTCTCTACGAATGCGTTCTGACACACCTCATCGCCTTCTGACCCCTCCTAACTCTTTCTTCCACCAACCATGTGTAAGGAGTAATCGGTTATGGTATCGTACAGTGGATGGGGATGTCACAGATCCCTTAATTTAGGGCCCCCTAGACGTGCACTTATATTGTCAATTTAATTGACAATATTTCATATTGCGAATAATATTGAACGTTAAGGACTATTATTGATAACATTGCACAATGTTGCAGAAAGTTTGTGCATGTTTGAAATTAATTGATGCAAAGATTGACAATCTGTCAACAATTGACCGCTTGAGGTAGATATTGCGCAATATTGTTTCAGTATAGCTGTAACAACGGCGAGAAAAGTTGGCGAACGCGAGGTTTGGCTCGAATTTTTGAGCTATATCGGCAACAATTTGCATTATGGCAAATAAAATATAAGGCAAGTGACAGAAATAAGAAAAACGAGGCATACAAAATATTAACGGAAAAATATAAGGAGTATGACCTAAAAGCCAACCGTGAAATGGTTAGAAAAAAATTAACATCTTTCGAACTAACTATAGAAAGGAATTGAAAAAAAGTTTAAAGATGCATACAAGTCAGGCACATCTACTGTTGACATATATGAACCCACATTGTGGTATTTTAAAGATTTACATTTCCTACAAGGTTAAGAAACTTCTTCCACAACTGTAAGTACAATAAATGAATACGAAGGGGATGAAGCTCACGAGGATAATAATTTACTACAGGTAAGTTTTTTTTGTTTCATTTTTATTATATTATTACGTAATAATACAGTAATCATGTGAAATTCGAAAATGATGAATTATATTCTTTCGTTTTGCCAAGATACTTTCCTTCGTTATTAAAATAATTACAAAATTTCTCCTAGTACCTTTAGCAGAAAATGTAAGATTTTTTTGCTAGGGTAGGCTCTAAGGGTGTCAACTTGTCATATTCTCCTTGATTATTATTCTCCAGATCTCCAATATTGTTAAACGCAATTTGCCCTGTATACTGGTTTTTTTGTTTCTTTCTCAAGTAGTTATGCAAGTAACAGCAGGCAAGCACAATTATAGTTGCTTTTTTAGGGTCTAAATTGATTGTTGTCAAAAAAATTCTGAAGCGTGCTGCTAGTATGCCAAAGGCATTTTCTACTATACGACGTGGTCTTGATAACCTATAATTGTATATTCTCTCTATTCTCGTTAAGTTTCTTTGTGCAAATGATTTCATAAAATTATTCTCTAAAGCAAAAGCCTCGTCTCCTACGAAGACAAATGGAAGTTTGGGAAGGTTCTCTTGAAGGTGGCAGATTTGATTCATTGTTTCTCAGTAAATCACCAAATTTAGTGTTGGCAATAACCCCTCCATCAGACATTCGACCTTTAACGCCCCCATCAGCCTTAATAAATTCATAATTTAAGTTTACAACTGCCATAAGCACAATACTAAAAAAAGTGTTTGTAGTTGTAGTAGTCGGAACCAGAATTTTTGGGCATCTGAATAGCAACATGCTTTCCGTCGACTGCACCAACACAATTTAAAAAATTCCATCTCGTTAAAACTATCAGCAATTCCTGTCCATTATTGTTGACTTTGAGGAAGCTATAATAAAAGTTGTATTTACATTCTTATTTTCTCCATTATTTAAATAGTCAAAAATTTAGAAAAAAATTATAAATAGTTGAAACCATATCTAACACTTTTTAAATTATTTGTAGGAACACGTGACAACTATTGATGGAGAAAATTCAGCACCATGTTTTCTTCCACCTGCAACACCAAAGGTTAGAAAAAGAAAACCTGACAACCGGCAAGAAGAATTTCTCGAAGTTGCAGTCACACACTTAAAAAAGTCTAAAAACGAATATGAGACTATTACAGCAGCTTGAGCATTTGAGTTGGAGAAGATGAAACCAGGTCAACTAGGTACCCTAAATAGAAACTCGGTGACAATCAACGCACAGCCTTCAACTACTCGATGGTTCATAAGTCCTTCCTCGTCACGCACAATAGAAACCCAGTCAAGACATTCAACTACTTCTGCTCCACTCCTATCGCCCCAAAGTGTGATTTCAGAAGAACAAAACCCCTCTGCCCGTTATGCAAATAGTGAAAACTATGGCAACAGTGCATCTAATTATTTTTCTACTTTTTCCATCCAGTACTAATATTATAATAATACAAACATTCTAATAAATATGTTACCTACCTGAATATAATCACGTAGTTTCTTTATAATTTCTTCACATGTCTCAATCACGATATCGCTTATACTTTGAGGTGAGACTCCTGCACTAAATTTCAAATCTTCAAGACATCGGCCAATTGCTAAGAATCGCAGTGTTGTATATAAACGTTCATTTGCCGTAATAGCTTTTCTCATAATTGTGTATTTTTTTGCGATAAGATGCATAATCATGTCCAACAATTCCTCAAATGTTTCATTGTCCATTCTTAAAAAATCCTGTAATCGTTTGGTTCATTGAATTTTAGTTCGCGTGGTAAGTTCTCATCCGAAAATTTAGACCGCTGCAAAAACCAAACTTTGGACCAACGTCGTTGTTTCTTTTTTCTTACAAGCAAAACTGAGAACAATTGCCAAACATGCATTATATTTGGACGACATTTTAAAATAAACACGTCACACTTATCAACTTGCCACTGAAATTTAACGTAGATAAATGAATTATCTTGAATAGTGTGTGGACTAGTTACCAGATTCAATATTATTGCCAATAAAAAATGCGCAATACTTATTGCACATCTAGGAGGGCCTTTTGTTTCTACTTACTGTGTATTTCATTTACAAATTCGAGGAGTCAAAAATACGTAACACATCGTCGTGAATTATGAGTCCATTATTTTTATGGGTAATATATTTGATCAAAATTAACAAGAAAGTCTCATACAACAAGCAACAGGTGTTAAGAATTTAACGGTTTTGCCAGAAAATTAATTACAACTCGAAAAGTAACAGAAAACGCTGACCATAGTAGTATGTACAGTTTATTTCAAACATAAGAAACGTCGGCTTCTTTGATCTCTTTGCCGTCGTCAAAGAAGCCGAGGTTTTTTATGTTGCAAATAAGTGTGAAATAAACTATACAACTAACACTACTCGTATATCTACGTATGCAGTATATATAATTGAAATCTTTGCGAACCATAATCCAGTCTGCGTAATAAAGACGTATATTATTATTTCGTCGCGACCGGTTAAACAAAAAAAAAAAAGAACAATGCCACGGCTTGTGTGTTTAGGATTTGCATCTTACATTTTACTTTTTCATCTATCTATACTGATAGAGATACATAGTATTGACGTTGGTTGCGTCGTGAGAAAAACCAAATTCCTGATGACGATGAAAACCAACGAAAATAGAAAATTGTGGCCGCATTTTCTCAAACACTGCTCAACGTAGAAATTTGAAAGTTTGCATATAATATCTGTGATGCCCAATTGGTGCATTGGTCTTAGGCGGGGCAACATTTTTTGCGCCAAATCAACTAATGCCTCAAATAAAAATTGTTCATAATGAATGAATGTGCCGAAAAAGACACTCGAGAATTTCTCGTTAAGATTAATCATTATTGAGAAAAAAAGGTTTAAAATGAATCGGTCTCGACAATACTTTCTCATCACATCCAATTTGAAATGAATAAAAAATAAATTTGTTTTGTTTTATTTCATGTTACTGGTCTCATTTTCCTCATTTACCTCATTTATCTCGTTTCTCATTTGTCGCATTTATCTCACTTGTCTAATTTGTCTCATTTGCCTCAATCGCTTCATTTGTCTCGTTTTTCTCATCTCATTTCTCATTTATATAATTTGTCTCATTTCTCTCGCTTTACTTATTTATCTCAAATGTATCATTTGACTCATTTAATTCATACAGCACTTTTGCCTCATTTGTCTCAATTATCTCATTTGGCTCATTGTCTCATTGGTATCATTTGACTCATTTATCTCATTTGACATTTGTCTCAATTATCTCGTTTGGCTCATTTGTCTCATTGGTATCATTTGACTCATTTATCTCATTTGACATTTGTCTCATTTATCTCTTACCTTATTTGTCATATATATCTTATTTGTCTTCTTTATTTTGTTTATTTCATGTTAATTATTTTGTATAAATATATAAAATAAATGGAAAAGACATTTTCAATTAAAGCAATTTATTGCTTACATGTCAAACTGAAAATGATGGTAAGAAAGTACTGTCGAGGAGCACCTAGCCGCGACCGGTTTTTTAAGCATATAGACAAATATAAAGATCTAAATTGTAATGTGAGTGAGGGCTGCGTTTTTAGCAGGTTTCCAATTAAAATCTATAAATTGCTATTACATTTTTTCTGTTAGTAAGATCGAAAAACGAAAACAAATAATTCATCCTAAATACCATATAGATTTAATACATAAAGTTACAGGCAATACTGATGCGTATTTTTTTTTATTAATAAGAAATACGTTTATTTAGTTTCTGTAAAATTCAAGAGCGTATATTATGTAAACGGTTAGAGCAAACACTGAACATATGTATATCGCTGGATTCGTAGATTCGTAGATTCCATAAATATACAGGGTGTTCCATTGAAAAAATACAAGTTGAGTTTATATCTCGAAAATTCTCTGTATAATTGGTTTTTACGATAAATGCGTTAAGATCACAGGAAAGTTTCCTACAACTTTTGTGTTTATCATTTCGAAAATTAAAGAAGTTATTAGAGGAGGAGGGAAACTCTCGATAATATCTATGTAGAGCGCGTGGCGCGATGTTGCCAGATGCCCTATGCATTTTTATTTAATTACTCGGTAACAGTACGAGTTCGCAAAAGAAATTTTTATTTCTTTTGGTCCAATATATCACCTGTTAAAATAATGGCACTCACACTTCTAACACCCAGTATATTTAGGAAAGGATGGTATTGTTTAACCAACAAAATAAGTGCATTAGCATTCCTATTTCTGTTTAGTAGAACTCATGCTAGTGTGCTAACGATTGAAATAGATCATCTCAAATATGCCATAATTCTAGTTTAGGTTCACGTTCTATCTTTGAAAATAGAACAGTGTGTCCGTTTATTATACAAGGTAATATACAAAGATTGTGCAAGCAGTTTAAAACATTAGAATAGGAATATCTCAGAAACACGGAATTGTAGGGGTTTGCTGAAAAAAATGTTTAAATCTAAAAAACTTTTCATAAACTTTATTGAAACGATTAGAAATTAAGTTACTTGTAAAAATCGTATTTTCTTATTAAGAAAATTTCTTTCTCACGTTACTCTCGAATTAAGAATACTTGTTTGATAGGCATTAATTATCTTCACCATTGTAGTTTTGTCAAGGTTGATATAGAAATAAATTTGGAAGTTAAAATTAAAATTTTAAGGTATGCAAATAGCAGATAATATTAAATCCAACATAAGGGGTACCACTAGAAATAAATGTTTTAAATACGCAGAAATAAATCCATTAACACCAAATTATTTTGCAGATATTCTAAGGGTGTTTCGGTTATACAGTGTTACCTTTGCGACTCAGTATTTAACACTGCAAAAATACTGCAGACTCATTTGGAAAATCTTGAGGCTTTTTTAAAAGTGTTCTGCAAGCGTTGCAAAATCTTCATCCGTATCGAGGATGCTGTATTACATTCTGACATCACTTATTCGTGCACTTTATGTAAACTGATTTTGCCAAAACAGAATTTCTTAAGTCACGAATGTTTACATGAATCTTCCTCTCAAGATATTGCAATGGAAAGAAGAGAGGTATGTGACATATGTGAAAAATTCTTCTTCCATGAAAACGATATGAAGAGTCACATTATGGAAAGACATTCGTCTGCCTCCAGGAATTTCTGCAAGTGTTGTAATATTCTATTTAAAAATGTAGTAGACTATTTGAAGCACATTACCGATCATGGCACAAATGTAACGGTTCCAGTACAGTTTCAGTTATATAGATGTAGATTTTGCAACGATGAGTTTCATAAAAAGAAGAGTTTGTCAATGCATACTCGAATGGTTCATGAATATAAAGCAGCTGAAGCAATCCCAAATAAAAAAGGAAGACACGTAAAGAATAACACAATATTTACTATTATTACAAGAATTAATAGTGCAAAAAGGACGATTAAAAATATGTGTTATGCATGTAACAAACATTTTAAATCTGCTCGTATGTTGGTAACACATAAAAGAAAGCAACACCGAGCTAGAATATTTAAATGCAGTAGGTGTCATAGATATTTTAAAACCAAAATTTTGAGAGATGAACATATAAAATCACATCGTTTGAGACTAAGAAGAAAATAAATTGATTTGCGTTACTGGCTGTATTGAATAACTCATATCGTTTAATTTTTTTACGTAGATTACAGATTGTTCCATGCAATTAAATATAAAATTAATATTTAAGTGCAACATATAGTTATGTATACATCAGAACACTTACATTTATAACCAAATTTTTTTATTTCTAAAAATATATGTTATGTTGAATGAAATTTGACTCATGATTTATTATAAAATTATGTAACTACAAATTTTTATTTTAATTTATATTTTAGTGGTGCCGGGAAATTGTGTTTTGAAAACCAAAACATATTGAGATTTTTCTCAATATGTATATTGAGATTTTTCCAATATATTGAAATTTTCCCAATACATTGACATTTTCCTAATGTAAAGTTCAAACCATATATCCCACATGTATGCCTTTGGCAACATTTTTAAAATGTCAAAGTATGCAACGTTATATCCATATACAACGCAACAAATTTGGAAAGGATATTTTCAGACGTTTTTAGGATAATTTACAAATATTGATCATTTCTTTAACACCCTCTCGAAAACTAAGCTGTTGTGTTTATATGCAGTTTCCGTTTTTTTTTTACTAAATGGGAGACCGTGTTTTTAAACACTATATATGCAATGTATCGAAGGATTGTAGGAAAAATAAATGTAAATAACAAAATTTTTTAATACAATTTTATTTCGTTTGAAAGTAATTTTTAGTGTGACAACAGCACAAAGCATAACAACTGTGTGCTGTTGTCAGTTCAAGACAACCCTCACTCTATAGTTTAATTATCAAGAAATTCTGATCTACTGTGCAAAAATAATTCATAAGGAAAAATATCATTTTGATCGCAAAATTTTGTAAAATACTTTTTTTGTCGCCAAATTCTCTTTCAAATTGAGCCATAATGTGCCTATAGACACATGTATTTATCTCATTTGTCTCGAATTAAAATAATTTATTTCTTTCATATCAAATTGAATATGAGAAAGTATTGTCCAGGAACACCTAGCTGCGACCGATTTTAATTAGTTTGATTTTGAATTTTGATAGAAATGGAGTGGGATAGAGACAAGTCTCTACAGTTAATCGATATTTATGAATAGTACTCGGTGTTGTGAAATAGTTTGAAAAATTGTCATCAGACTGACCGTTACTAATAAAAAATTTTAATTTGTTTCCAATCAAAAAATTCAATGTAAATATAATTATTATTTTTAATAAAAATTATTCTTTTTCTTCATTTTAAATTGAACGGGATGATGTACTTCCGCCGAAATCCACCGTCGAGCTCGATTTTTTATCTTTTTTTCGGCAAAAAATCAGAGGTCCTTGGGAAAATCTTTGAACCCGCGAGAATTCCCACCCCCCTTTTCTCCGTTATTTTTGGAGTTAGAAAGACGTTTTAAAAAACAGATTGTAGGGAATTTTATGATTTTTTTTTACGATGACCTCATTGAATATACATGGTGTTTCATAAAAGTGTGACCAACCCAACTTATGTTTTTTTCAATAGAACATCCTATATATTTTTAGTTTTTCGAAATCTACGTTTTGTTACGATTCTAGTAATATATACATGTTATATATTTGCATTATACGTTTGAAAGATACAAGCTGTTCAAATATGCTTCGATTATATTCCTGCGTTAATTTTCAGAATAATACATGATTTTATTTAATAGAAATATTTCACACACAAGTTATGACAACAGAAAACGACAAGTTTATCGACTAACAGATATTTAATTATCTAGACGCTTATTTGGTTTTCCAGAGGCTTCTAGAAATACGACATTTTATAGTTTTTACTTTAATTTAGTTCGATATTTTAACAACTTGTATCTTCCAAACAAATGATGCAAATATATAATATATGCATATCACTGAAATCGTAATAAAACGTAGATTTCAAAAAACTAAATATATAGGGTATTCTATTTAAAAAAATATGTTGGTTTGATCACACTTTTATGCCACACCATGTATATTCAAAGAGATCATCATAAAAAAATTTCCTACAATCTGTTTTTTAAAACGTCTTTCTAAATTTCAAAAATAATGGAGAAAAAAGGGAATTCTCGCGAGCTCTCTGTACATAATTGGTAAATGCATATATTTTCAGGTAAATGTTTATATTTACCAAGCTGGATAATTAATGAAGAAAGAAATTTGAAAATTAGGCGTTCTGTCCACTTTAACCGGTAAATTTGCACAGTTACCTATGCACTTTGGGATAAGTGCACATAAAGTATGAAAATAACATAATTTATAACATATCGTATATGTTTATTTGATATAGTGCATAACTAAAACAGCTTAATAATATAATAATAGAAAACTAATTAAAAGCAAATTTTAGAATTTCTGTCCTTAAAAGCAAAAGAAATTCAAGCGTAAACCTTTTTCTTTCAATTTTTATTATTACATGGTCCGCTACCGTTACATAAAATATTTTCAATCCTACATTTTTTTGTACCACATTTTTCCTTGCAGAAACCCTCATTATTTTTCTTTTTAATTTAATTATTATTCCAATATTAAACAACTCGACACTTAAAAAGAACTACAACTTGTAAAAAAATAATATACTTAACCTCACTTGTCATAGTAGAGCAAGACGAACGTATATAAAATATTTATTAAAGTGAATTATTTCAACATTTACTAATTGAGTAGGAAAATGTGTACATTTACCGGATAATGTACACAAACCAGTTCCAATTCCAATTTAAAAAAATTTATTGTCTATTTATACATAGCTAATATAGAGACTAGTACTTCACTAATCCTACAAAGTAAAATACAATATACAGGGTGTGGCAATAATGCGCCCGACTTCGATATCTCGAGTTCTATGACAGCTAGAAACTTGATTTAAAATCATAAGTAAACTAGATAAAAAAGTCTATAACTGGAAATTATGTTTGAATATACAGGGTGAGCCAAGACGATTCTACAGGGCCAATTAACATTCTTTTAAATGAAATGCCAGGTGTATCAGAACATTTTTTGGAACCTCTTTGTAGTCTCATTTTACTCCTGTATTATTATTGACTTTCTCCCAACCACTTGGATGTAATGATTTTTTTTTTTTGTTGTTGAAATTATATCATTTACACGTGTAACCTATATTAAAAATATCACTTCAATCAGAACCATCGATTTTAAGAAAAAATATGTTAGTACCAGTTATGAGATATCTCTGTGATGACATTTGGCCATTTTCACTTCTTAAAAGTATACAGGGTGGCCAAAAAGGATTTTTAAATTTACAACTTTTTGAACTGAATTTTTTCAATTTTTGGATGATGTGAGTGATGTAGGATTGAAAAACGAAAATTATTTGTACGTAGTATGGCTATTTGTGACCATTTTCAATTTATTGAACAATCACTGCAAAATTCAGCAATAAAAATTAAAAATGAGGGTTTTTTGTCTAGTTTATTTATGTTTTAAATCAAGTTTATTGCTATCATCGACATCGAAGTCGGTCACACTATTGCCCCACCCTGTATATATACATTTTTATTAGGGGAATTTGTTCGACTTATGCCTGGAATTAGACGGCATAATCCTCCTGGGCGACAAGAACCAGCAAGTCAGGTGGTGGTCCGGGCGGCCGATGTTTTGGCCCTTTACAATGTACAGTCGAATGCATATTGTTATTACCACCTTAAAGTTCAATTTCGTTTAACGCTTATTTTGAACCAATTCCAATTTAATTCAAATGTAATACAATTTATTTCCTATTATTTTACAATACTAATTAGAGCCTATTACTTATTTCATTTTATGTGTTTACATACATATAATCGAAAAAAAATACTACATTGGTTATACATTCCTGTCAGTGGGCGGAGACTTGCGATCCCATCGTATACGATTTTGTTTGAAAATTGGTAATGACAATATGACGCTGACTGTACATATGAACGTCTCTTCTCGTTGGTCTGGTTCTTGGCACTCTCCTGAAAAAACATTATAGTGCATTTCAGTAAAATAAAAATGACGATTTTTTAAATAATTAAAATATGGTACAAACTACATGTTAAAATGGGGTATCTTAGAGTTCACAGGAAAAAACAGAGAAAAAAACCTGCTTAAAGTAATTATTTTTACGGTATGTGTATGAAGAACGGTTTAGGAAATTCATCACCACCCACACAGGGAAGTTGGAAAACGTTATTGTGTATTTAAAAAGTGAAAAATATGTTAAAAGTTTTGAGTGTGTCTATCGCTGTTGTTGTGTTTGGTGTGGGGTTAGTTTGCGTGGAACTCCCTCCCTGCCTGGGAAGCCACGCTTTTCTCTCCGACTAATTTTAGATCTGAAAAATTGAAAGTTAAAAATTAGTTTAATCTTACAAAAAATACTTTCGAGGATATTTTTAGTACACCAACCGATCTGTTTACAATTACCGTGACATATTCACTCTTACTTCTATATTTTTAAAGTTCTTGACAAGACCAATGTTATTGATGCAGTCTCAAAAAATAAACTTAATTTGCTACTAGTCAGTTAGTTTTTAAACACAGTATAAAATAATTAGACATGCGCGTACAAAAAAAGCGTATATATATATAGTGTGTACCCATTTTAATGCAAATTTTAAAATTCCCCTTAGGGAAACAGTTTTACTTACCTGAATTTCCAGGTAACAACGCACCCTGTACAGAACCGAGAAGTTTCGTACAACATCGTAAAATTTCACCATGTTGACAATAATAGTATACCCAATATAAGGGTTTAAGAATCATTGTAACAGTCAGTGGGGTAAACAGTGTATGAATATTTGGTGATTTAAAAAAATTTAATGCTTCATTTGTACGAAGTACGTTCCGTTTGTTTTTATGAGTTTCGTTGTGAACTGATTGTGTTTTGTGTTTTGCAATTGCCACATCATGTTAATTATGACACGACGGCTTATCTATGTATGTGTATTATTAACTGTTATTTTATTTATTAATGATGAAATTTGATTACTTTTATTCATTAATAAATATCAAATTTACAAATGATTACTATGATGTGGCTAACTGTATCCAGTACCTAGCTACTGATTAAATATAACTAAAAATGTTTCTTAAGGGTCGGTAGTCTATCTCGTAGTGGACTGACTTTTGTAATCTGTGTACCATGGCATGTTTTAAACGAATAAGTACTCGAGGTCTACGGTACCATGTAAGTCATGTTTTATAATTATTATTCACTATTTATTTAAGGGTAAATGTAAATATTTTCTTTTTGTTTTGATAAAATTACTATAAAAAATGTGATAAAAGGGACGTAAAATTATAGTTTTTATTTAGCTTTTAACTATTCTGTCCTGATAGCACAAATTCAGAAAATGTTCCACCTTATAAATGAGGTTTTTCAAATACATATACCGGGTGTCCCAGCCTCGCGTCGGCCAAATGTCCTGGCTCTCTTATAAGAGATATCGAAAAATTTCAAAAACGGGGTGATAGAGGGCGCAAACGTGCATAGTTTAAAAATATTTTTAAATATACAGAGTGATCCATTTAGGCGCGACGACATAAACTTATGTTTTTTTAAATGGAACACTAGGTATATTAATACATATTTGAATTCTCCTTTTAAAGAAGACTCAAACGATATGCCACTTGATGGGTCTGCGATGGGTCGGTACCATGATATGGGTGAGTTTGTACCAGAAACATGCCAACTTTGTGAGCTCACTGTGACGTAATGGAAGAACATTTTGAGATCTAGATTATGTCAAAAATTGTCAAACACCCTGTAGTTTACGCTACTGTTATCGGATCTAACGAAATCGGTCATTTTATACCGGATGAGTCAGGAAGCGCTAAAACTATTTTTTCTCATTTTTATCAAATGGAACGCCCTGTATATTATGAATCCAAAGGAAAGCCCTTTGAAAGAGCTTTCCACTGATATAAAGGTTCAAGGGTCTATCTATCATGGGTGCCAAGAATTTGAAGGCAAGGTGCACAATTCGAGGTTTATTAAAAAATTACCCTCAATTTTCAATTGTTTTGTGAATTTTCGCTGAAATCGGCTCTTTTCAGTAAGACAATTTCGAAAATAATGATATCAACTTATCTGCACCATGATAGTTCTCTGCAGACAAAAAAAAAATCAAGAAAGAGAGGAAACGAAAACTTTATTTGGAAAGAAACTGGGTGGAAGCACTGGAAATTAAACTAAATGTTCAAAAATGTTCCCATTCTCCCTGATACACAGTTGTAAACGATTTTCAGTTGTTCTTCGAACATCGGCTAGTGTAGCTATTGAGACATTGCGAAATGTTGCAGCGATTCTTTCCTGCATATCCTCCCTGGTTGTGGGCCTCACCCTGTAGACCTCCTGCTTCACATAACCCCATAGGAAAAAATCCAAAGGAGTTAGGTCTGGAGACCGTGCCGGCCATCTTATGGGTCCTCCACGACCAATCCATTGTTCCCCTCTCCAATTAGTTAAAAAATCTTTTACTATTCGATGGTTATGTGGGGGTGCACCGTCGTGCTGGAACCACATGTTCTCTCTAACGTCTTCATCTACATCTTGAAGCAGCCCCTCTAAATTCAAACGCAAGAAATTGTGATATCTTCGGCCATTTAATGCCCCATCCTCAAAAAACCACGGTCCAATGACATAGTTGTCTAATATACCACCCCATACATTAATTGACCATCGATTTTGGTGATCCACTTGCCTGACCCAGAGCGGGTTTTCAGTCGCATAATAATGCATGTTATAGCGATTTACTGTCCCATTACTGCGAAAGGTAGCTTCATCGGTAAATAAAACCTTTGATAAAAATTGGGCATCTTCGTTAATTTTATTTAGCATTATATTGCAGAAATTAATACGATTTTGAAAATCTTCCCCATAAAGGTCTTGGTGTAGCTGAATGTGATAGGGGTGATATTTGTATTTATTGATGATACGATTTACAGAAGTTTTACTTACATCGGTTTGTTGTTCAATTTCACGACAACTTATGTGAGGATTCTCTTGCACGTGAAGCAAAACTGTCAATTCGTGTTCTTCATTATTTACAACCATGTTCCTCAATTTTCTTTTGGTATAACACACATTACCAGTGTCCTCAAATCTTTCTCTCAAGTTTTTGAATGAGTTGGGATCAGGAGTTCGTCTCTCGGGGTATTTCATTCCATAAATCCTTGATGCCAATAAGCAATTCCTATCAGCTTCTCCCAAACAATATATCATATCAGTTAACTCTTGTTGGGTGAATTTCATTGTTACTCGTTCGTTTATACTAAGAAAAATATCAACACTCGAAATTTTACAACAATAAAGTAAATTATTGACAAGACTGGTACTTTTATGACAGGTACCTACTTGATTTTTTTGAATTTATTTCGATAAATTGAAAGTTGGAAGCAATTTGAAATTCTCTACAATTTTTTTTTATTTATTCTTTCGATGATAGTACGTGGAACAACAGCTTTCCAAACTTAACAAAAATTTTACTATCTTTCATTGAATTGAAAATAAAAGTATTTTTTGGTCTTATTTTAGAAGAATGAATTACACCATTTTAAAGCTGAGAAAAAAATACTACGAAAAGCTACGTTTTATTAAGCACCGTTCTAAAATAATAAATCATTTCGCGACAAAATTACGTCGGGCTAGAAAAGACTTGTCATGACATGAATTTATATACGCATTTCAGAAAAAAAAAATTAAATTTATCAGGCGTTGACTATTTTATACTTAAGTATTTTTCTGCACTGAAGTACGGTATTTTTCTCCGAGTATAAGGATAATTATTTTTGAAATTTTCTTACTGAAAAGCGCCGATTTAAGCGAAAATTCACAAAACAATTGAAAATTGAGCGTAATTTTTTAATAAACCTCGAATTGTGCCACTTTGCCATCAAATTCTTGGCACCCATGATAGATAGACCCTTGAACCTTTATATCAGTGGAAAGCTCTTTCAAAGGGCTTTCCTTTGGTGTCATAATATACAGGGCGTTCCATTTGAAAAAAATGAGAAAAAGTAGTTTTGGCGTTTCCTGACTCACCCGGTATAAAATGACCGATTTCGTTAGATCCGATAAAAGTAGCGTAAACTACAGGGTGTTTGACAATTTTTGACATAATCTAGATCTCAAAATGTCCTTCCATTACGTCACAGTGAGCTCACAAAGTTGGCATGTTTTTGGTACAAACTCACCCATATTATGGTACCGACCCATCGCAGACCCATCAAGTGGCATATCACTTGAGTCGTCTTTAAAAGTAGAATTCAAATATGTAATAATATACCTAGTGTTCCATTTAAAAAAACATAAGTTTATATCGTCACGCCTCAATGGATCACCCTGTATATTTCAAAATATTTTTAGACTATGTACCTTTGCGCCCTCTATCACCCCGTTTTTGAAATTTTTCGATATCTCTTATAAGAGAGCCAGGACATTTGGCCGACGCGAGGCTGGGACACCCGGTATGGGCATAATTAGACGTTCACTTGAACATGGAATTTCAAAATGGATTGATTTTATGTAATTTTACCCTGCTTTTGCAATAATAACCCTTCCTGTTTTGTTTTCATATTTGGGCACAATAATATTTTTTCAAATCTGCAAACAAATGGAATCACGATAAAGTTGCTGGTACTAAAGTATATCTGTAAAGTGTAAATAGTATAGTACAATTCATTTTAGAGGTATAAGAAATATAAAAACGCCATAAAATCAGCCAACAAAGATTGCCCGATTTCATATACTCTGAAATGAATCATGCCCTATATATTTTATATAGGATGGACTAAATTCGTTGTGATTTTTAAATATTGTATCTCGTTTAAGATACAAATTATTAAAAAAAAACATTTTTTGTGTTAAATGCAATTTTTCACGAGGATATCCATGAGTCCATTGAACATATTTAGCTTCTTTTGTTTTCTTTCTTTACAAGATATAACCTATTGCTATTGATATATAGCCACTTGCAATTTTTTAAATGGAATGCGTAGGTAATTAACTTTTACATAATTGAATTCGTCATTAAATTTTTTCTCTCATATCTGAAAACACCAAATATCATTGAATCTCTCCCGCTCTGTACAATGCACATTTGCATCTGGCACACATGGGTCACAATAGCATTGATTTGAGGGGTAAACTGATGTAATATGTGGAACAGTCGCCATGTAATACTGTGGGATTTTATATATTGTTTACATATTGTGAATTAATATACAGTATGGAAATTGTGTAACGCATAAATTCAGTAATTCCGTTGATATTAATTTTTTGGAAAATATCTCGAAGGGGTATAGCGATTTTAACTTCAGCAAATATTTTCAGTATATTTTCAGTTTCTTATATCATTTATTTTTTAAATTATGTCGTCATCGACTTTTTTTTAAATGATAACCTATATTTTTTATTATTGATTTTGGTAGTAGTTTTTATTTCGGTTCTGACCGTATAAGATTTTCAATATGTTATATTTGAAAAAAATCGAGAAAAACAGTCTTAAAGTTCAAATAACAAAAATTCATTAAATTGGGAAAATTTATCTAGTTGCCGGAGTATCACATTAGTTCGATTTTTCAACTATTTGTATAATTTCAAAATAAAAACGAATGTGACGTCGATAACTTTCCGTCAAACTTAGGCAACTAGATAAATTTTCCCAATTTAATAAATTTTTGTTATTTGAACTTTAAGACTGTTTTTCTCGATTTTTTTTAAATATAACATATTGAAAATTTTATACGGTCAGAACCGGAATAAAAACTACTACCAAAATCAATAATAAAAAATATAGGTTGTCATTAAAAAGTCGATGACGTCATATCTTAAAAAATAAATGACATAAGAAACTGAAAATAGACTGAAAATATTTGCTGAAGTTACTGAATTTATGCGTTACTTAATTTCCACACTGTATAAGATGGAAAATTGTAGACTAGTTATTAGTGGAGTGCAATTTAATTTCGATCTTTCAGCCCATTGGCACTTTTAGAATAAAATGTATGTGTCTTGCCAGATATGTGGCTTGTGCCCTGTGGATTACGGATCCACTTGTAAAAAAAATCATCATGTACAAAAATTTTCTAACTAATCACACCACGTGACAGAGTCAATCATGAAGCATATTTTCACCAAAAAATCATGAAATTTTCTGTAAAACTTCTATATTTAAAATAAATAAAGAAACGTACTTTTACATGGCAGTAAAAAACAAAATCATCATTTTCTTCGTTCGACTACGGCTGAAAGTTATTTTTCGTATACTTTTTGCTTCCCACGAACTATATCTCCCAAACTAACAGGTCTATCAAAGAAGTATATTTACGAAATATGCGCAATATTTTCCAGATTACGTAGGATTTTAAATTAGAAATCAGAATAAGTGAATATTAAATCAGTTGGACCTACACAAAATTATTATATAATAAATTAACACGTTATAAGAAACTGTCTAGTGTACTGATTATAAGATGCCTTCAGCGGGCATGTATTTTTTCACTAAAATTGTCTACGATATAATTATATTTATGCATAATTCTGGTTCTGAAAAATCGTTTGCAACATTTATTAATTGAAACTCCGGGAAAACATAACCAACCAAAGGGAAGATGATCTGGATTCTAAAACTATGTCATTTCAAAAACAAACAATTCTGATAGTTAGATTTGGCACCGAAACTGCTCTTCTAGTTTTACAAGCAAACGAAATATAGAACATTTAAAAAGACGAACAGAGAAAGAGAAGAAAATTGAAAACACATTAGATGGATCGAATGTCTGCCCTTCAGCTACAACTTTTTCAGGTGTGTCCTTGCGTAAAACTAATTTTTTCATAGAGACATATATTTTTTGATAGCCGACAACTTAATCTGTGACGTTTAATTTTAAACAAAAAGTTTATTTCTAATCAATTCCTTACTGTGAAATAACAAAATAATCAATAGTGTTATGCAATACATATTAGGTAATACCATGTAATGCCATGTAATACTAATAATAATAAATTTGTTTATAATATGTCATTGAAAACACAGTAATTTGAATCAAAAATGAATTTAAATATTTTCATGAAAGTGTCCGCATCTAAGTCACAGTGCTCCGAGACTGTGCCCCAATTATTTGTTAATTAGCTCTAAAGGTAAATTTGTAAACAAAGAAACAACATCAAAGCTAACGATAACATAGTTCGATGGAAGTTTGTAATTATTTATAAATTCACTAAAAAGAAAAAAGAATCTTCCACATAGAAAACATTTTCTGTGTTATATGCATTGGTTAGTATGTTTGTTAAAAATTGTACTAATTTACCATTAGGACAAATATATTAACCAACCGTATAATTGAGGTTAATATCGAACAAGAATGCAAATACAAACAACTTTTGTGAAATATAATATACTTCAATTTCATTTATAAATGGCGTTTATGACATTGAGATTGACTGAACTATCTAACAAATTAATCGACACAAAAATTATAATAAAAAAAATTAATATTTCCAATTTTGTTTTTGAGTCTCTGCATCATAAGTATGTAGTTGAGCATTCTAACCTAGAATCCGCAGTCAGTTTTGCAGTAAATTTTACCCTAACATCTTGTATCGATTATTGGCAGATTTTTTCGTCAAACCATAAACTTCGTAATTGTCTACAATCCCGTTAAAACGAAAATCAGATGTCCATAAAAATAAAAAAATATATTGAGGAGTACTGATTAAATGTGAAACAGACTGTGTATATGGGGCAGAAATAAGTCTTGTATTTTTAATCAGAAGGGATTGTCAGTAAAACATTCAATATGTGTAAATTTATGTACATAATAATTTTACAATTTTTCTAATTTAGACACTTTTTAGTAGAACAAATATAACTAAACGCAGAAGATATAAGATGAAAGGAAGTAAACAGTGCACAATAAAATTTAAGTGTGATGTGTGCAATATAATTTATAAAACAAATAAGTCCCTATTGCAACACAAGTATCTCCAACACAATCCTGTGCAAAAAATATTCACTTGTAAAGCTTGTGGTAAACAATTCTTTAAAAAGCAATTATTTCAGTATCATGAAGCAAGACATCTAAAAGACTTCAAAATGAAGTGCACAGAATGTGACAAAGGATTTTATACAAATTCTGACTTCAAAAATCATTATGAGACTCGACACAAAGGAACAAGATATGTTTGTGAAAAATGTGAAAAGTCGTATCTAAACAAATATGCTTTTAAAAGACATTTACGTACTCATGAAATTACATATGAAAAGAAAGAATATAAGTGTTTACTTTGTGAAAAAATATATGAGTCAAGTGGTGGCTTAAATAAACACAAACTAAGTCATAAAAATACAGCCTACATTTGTGATATTTGTGGAAAGACTGTTACCTCCACGCAGAGCTTAAATAATCATATGATGCTACACAGTGGAGAAAAACCTTTTATTTGTGATGCCTGCGGCAAATCCTTCAATAAGAAGATGTTATTAAAAATTCACGAAAGAATTCATACAAAGGAGAAACCATATACGTGCAGTTTTTGTAATAAGAAATTTACTCAAAGAAGTGCCTTAAAAACTCACTTGAGATATCACTCTGGTGAAAGGCCGTACCCTTGTAGAATTTGTCAAAAAGGATGTGTCACAAAATACCTTCTGAAAATACATTCCAAAACTCACGGTATTGCTTTAGTGGATGTCTAACATATTCATTTCTAAATTAAAATTAAATATTTAACAGTATTAAATGTGTTTATTATTTTATCAATCCAATTATGACCTTCAAAAAAACTACCCCCAACAAAGACAAAGAAACAAGAAATGATTTACCTATATATTAATAGTATATATTAAAAAAAAAAAAAAAAAGGATTAGAAAAATTTAACAGAAAAATCGTAATGGTAATGGTGGGGTAGGTTGACGCCTGGCAACTAGGTCGCATATACGTACTGGAGCCTTGGTCTGATGACCGCCGTGTACAGCCAATGTAGGTTAAGGCCCCAGTTCTAACCTACTGTCCGGAGCATTTGCCAGAAAATTGTAGTCGACTTGTTGGTAACACATGTCGATCTGCGGTTCCCATAACAGCTTATTATCTAGAGTTGCTCTCAGGTGTCTGGGAAGTATCTACCATACCTGAGTGGTGCCATAAAATCCTTTATTTTCCTTCTTCTAGGGCCGTTATATCCACCTACTGGTAAAGTTATCGAACAGATAAATTTAAGAATAAAATTTTTAAATCAATAAAATAATTACTATTTGTTTATTTTTGCCGAACAGTTATTCCATATGAAAATATACTTTGCTGTGATAAATTTTTTGCAAAAGTAGAGACGTAATAATTAATATAAATCTGTTTGGTAAGTAACAGCCACACCACCTTTCTATTATTCTACAGGCTAGCTGTATTCTGTTGCAAAAAACATTTAGAAAGCAGTCTGTCACTAGGACCAGCCCGTCGTCCGCATATGCCTGCGCTTAGAATCCTCCCGAAGTTAGACGCTCTATGAAACCATCCATTATTAGACACCATGGGGATGTCAATTGGCAATCCCTTTAAGCAGCACCAACTTGTCTCTCTTCCAGCGCTGAGTTCACCTATCTGAGCAGTGCCCCTACTCTGAACGGCATCACAAATAGTAATAGTTCTTGCCTTAATCAAAAGCTCCCTCAGAACCGAAAAAACACTGCCAGGGCGACCTGTTTATAAAGGAGGGTCTCTTTTACCTTATACACAACAGCGTATAGGTATTAGTGGACCTCTTGCCTATATGCGTATTGATTCTTGTGGAATGAGTACCTGACTAGATCCCCTTCCAACAGGTAGCTGTCCAGGATCCTTTCCAGTGCATTTAGCAGGAAGGACCTAATACTGATAGCCATAAATGATTTGGCAGCTGTGTAGTCCTTTATTCTCACATTGGAGATCAAGACCACTTCAGCTTACCTCCAGGCCAGGGGAACATATCCTAAATTGATATTACTCAACACATTAAATATTTCGCAAAATTTGAAAAAATCGTAATCTAGATAAGATAACACGTATTTTATAAACAATATTTTTTCTTGATATACAATAGTTCTTGAAATAACGTTGCGTAAGGCGAAAAGAATCGGAAAGGTATATTCTACTGTAATGACATATCCAAAGGACGTTTTTTAATATTTATAAGAAAAAATTTTTTTTAACCCAAAAGTGTCTGCCATCCAAAGTTAGGGTTTTTTAGTGCCTTGTGAACCATAAGCTGGCAGGGCAGACGTTTTTTTAAATTTTAACTATATTTTATCAACATATAAAGTAGCAAATTGCTCAAAAAGCAACCGATAGGAATGTCTGCCACTATAGTACAGTACTGTACACACCAAAACAAACATTTTGCGCTAGGTTTGGTTCGGTAACTAATTTTTTTTTTTCAATTTCCGGTTACCACGCGCCGACCGGAAGTTTTGTCTGCCAGCATAATTGGGTTGTGTGGAGTACATACTAACTACCTATACGGACAAATATCGGTTAAATTTCGATTTAAAAAAAGGGATGTTCCACCTCTCCGTATTCGGCCGCGATACCAAAAATGTCAACACAGACAAAAGTATGGTACGCATATGGTCTCTTTGATTACCGACTGGCAGATGGTAACCTTTCATCGTCGAATTTGCACGCTATTGCTTAAGGGACCTATTCACGATCAATCATGTTGCGCAACATTGTCTGTTGTGCAACGTGATTGATCGTGAATGGTACTGATAGACGTGTTGCGCAACGTATTAAAATCAGAATCGCCAGATTTTTTTGGGCAACAGGCCTGTTGCGCAACAAATTTGTATCGTGAATGGTAGTGTTGTGCAAATTTTACATAACCGAGATACTGTAAGTGTGCACAATGCCATAATAGGTAAATAGAAAATACATAATACAAATATTATATTTAAAGGAATGTGGGGTCGTTTACAAAACATAAAAGATTTTTGTCTCGAATTTATTGCTCTATATAAAAAACGCAGTAGGAGCATACATGTGATAGATTGAACGAGCGTTTTTTGACTGACTGTTGTGCAAAAAAGTGTCAATGTGTGTACGATTTTACAATAATAAAGTTGCGCAACAAAATTTTGCGCAAATAATTGTGCAAAATGATTGATCGTGAATAGGCCCCTTTAGACTATATCCTAGTTTTGCAACTTGTTCGTCGAAGTTCGAAAATCACCAGGCATAGTCATTGGAGTTTGTAACTGAGTATATCAACACATTTATAAAACATAATTTATGCTAGAGACCTTTCCATTGTTATTTGTAACAGTATAAATATTAAAATAGTATTTTATTTCAGAAATTATCCGCAGCTTGATAATATGTATGTGAAGAAAGTGTCATGTAAAGAATGTGGAAAATTGTTAAAAGATAAATGTAAATTAAAAAGTCACATGAGAGCTCATAAGCAGAGGAACATTCCCTGCGATGTTTGTGGGAAATTGTTTTTGTATAAAAATACAATGATAAAGCACAAAGAATCTGTACATCTTGCGGAGTACACAAACAAATGTGAATTTTGTGGATGTTCCTACAAAACTGCGCTAACTCTTAAGCAACATATACAAAATATGCATTTAAAAAATTACCCCTATAGATGCGATAAATGTGGAAAAGGTTATTTTCACAAGAAACTACTTGATATACATTACAAAGTGGCTCATGAAGAAATTAGGTTTACTTGTGAATGCTGTCAAAAACCCTTCAAAACATTGCAAGGCCTTAATAACCACATTGTTGTTCACGATCCGACCTTTAAAAAGCGTGAATACATCTGTAGTATATGTTCTCAAGTATATATATCCAGATCTTCTTACACTGTGCATGTGAGACAGCACAAAGTTGGAAATGAATATCATATTTGTGATATCTGTGGAAAATCTGTAACCAAAAGAGATAGTTTAAAAAACCATATGAGGACTCATACCGGAGAAAAACCTTACGTCTGTGACACTTGTGGTAGAGCGTTTAGTACAAATAATTTGTTGAGAACACATTTAAGAATACATACAAATGAAAAACCATATATTTGCACCGTATGTAAAAAAGGCTTCAGGCAAAGACCAGCTTTAAAAATTCACATGAGATATCATACTGGTGAAAAACCCTACGATTGTAGAATATGTTCTAGAAGTTTTATTAGTGGGACTTTGTTGAAAAATCATAGGTGTGTAGGTCCAGATTAAATAGTGTTTTATCAAAAGCAGTCTTTGATGTGTATAAAAGTTGTGAAATATACAGAATTATAATTAATTAAATAATTTTATTTATTTCTGCGAAATAAATTGAGTTTACCAATCATGGACCATCGTACTATACTACTAATTTTTATACTTACACTGAAACTCACTGTGATATTTATAACCAAAATATATTTATTACAGAAAATTTTATGAACAAATATAGCATATGGTTAAATATTGAGGTAAGCGCGCATTTGTACTTATCGGACGAAAATGGTTATTTCCATTATTTTAAACAGATTCGTATCGGGCGCATCACATGAGCGGAATTCCGTTTAGGATTCTTTGAAAATAATCAATTCCGTCTATACGATGCGTGCTGATGACATCATTCAGAAATGAATGTGCGACATGTCACAACAGGAATAGGCTCGGAATAGTCGTAATTTAATACAAATTACTCTACTACAGACACTTTATTTTTCTTCATATTCGTGAAATTCTCCATACAATGTTCTCTTCATATTTATGTTATGAACACAAAACCTTCGTTTTCTCTTTGCGTCTCCCTTTTTCTTCGTCTTCCAACGCGCATGCAATGGGGGTTACCGCGCTTGAATTCACTACGATTGGTGCTAGTGTACGGAAAGGTCAATGTCACTGAACGTTAATGTTTACTATGGCTTTTTAACGATAGTTTTTAGTAATTTTTATAAAAATTAGCTGAAAAACATTTAACACAATAATGGCAGAAGGGGAAAGTAGTAAATTACTTGCACAGTAGGAAAATCATTGTACTTATGAGAAGTGTCTTATGTCATTAAAGTTAGGTTATATCAAGAATGAATATGATGAAAACAACGAATGTACATGATTATTACTCACGATTTTCTGTAGTAGATCCCTTTGGTAACGCATAATCGTCAGAATTAAAATGTTTCTTACAAACACACGAATGTTTCGAAGTAGTAAAGTTATCTCTATCAACCACTATTTTAGGCGAGTTTTGTCTCTCGGCAGCATATGTCCGTCTTTTATTTCCGAACAAAATGGAACTGCACAACACTGAGGCACATTTGACAAAGTTTTTTATTTGCTGGTGTACAAAATAATTATAATAAAACACTATAAACTTTTCCCGCGCCTAACAATAACTTTTGACTCGACCTTACTCGACCAGTGGCACCAACTGGTGAGCCTGAAAATGTTAGCCCTCATTGCGAAAACTCTTCTTCTGAACTGTTCATCCGTTCACAACAACGTATCTGAGCATGAGGTGTAATAACGCATGATTTGATGTGTCCGTAAATCCGTAAAGTAAATCCGATGTAATGTGCGATGTTGGCAAAAATAATACGATTCGTTCGATGCATCCGATGTGTACAAATACGCGCTTACATTTGTAGAACATTTTATATTATAATGTGCTGTTTTTTTTTAATTCAGTGATATTGGGCCACATTAAATATATTTTAAATTTTTAAATAATACAAATAATTTAGTTGTAAACAAGTAGTGTATTTTTGATTTTATATAAAATAGATTTTTTTGCTTTCATGCGTTCATGTTTTTTTTTGTTGCATATTACTCCATTTAACAAATAAATGTTGTTGTGGCCAAATATTGATTAGAACCGAAATACCTATAAAATAAAAAAACTTATTCTAGGTTAATACAAATGCAAATATGTGTTTCAAAATCTGCATGAATAATTTTCATTAACAGACTGGAGTTTTAATGACTTGATAACGCATTTTCAAAGTTAAGCATTGATTTTCAAATGAAAGCTAAATAAATCAATTTATCTGATAAATAATTATACGCAAAATTACTATGCGAACATAACTAGAGTTCTTGAAGATGTAAATGAAATCTTAAGGTGTCTACAGATACACTTACATGTCTTAATACATGAACGCACGTTCATGTACGTGTGACACACACACACACGCACGCGCGCATACACGCACGCGCACACACACATACACGCACACACACACACACGCACACACACACACACGCACACGCACACACACACACGCACACGCACACACACACACACACACACACACGCGCACCTACACACGCGCACCCACACACGCGCATTCCTTTGTAAACCGACCTCGAACGCATGCCATCCATAGGCGCGCGTAACTTACTTTTCAAGGCTTTTCAATGCATGCCCTATAATATTTTAAAATCGTTAATTATACACGTAACACTGACGCTGAATTTATAATATTTTAAACTGACATTGGATAAACTATAGCAGCGGTTAAGATGGACTGTCTACACTGAGATTGGAAATACTCTACATGAACGTGCGCGTTCATGTCTTAAGACATGTACATACGTGTGTTTGGAGGCACCTTTATGTTACAATGTTACAATTTTTTGTCATCACAATGAAAATGTTTAACAGCAATAACAGAAATTTGTATTTTACGACTTTAGTTGCATAGGTGTAGTATTTTTGCATATGTATATTTTGATTATTTTTATTGTTTTTTCAACACGTTGGTATATAAACCTATAAATCACTTTTCAACTTTTTGTATTAATAATAATAAATAACCTAATGAATGTCTTTTTTACTTGCTTTACTTTAACTCACAATGTTCAAATCTTGGATCCTTCATTTAACACACTTCCTGACATAACCAATTGATAACATTTTGCAGTTACTAAGGTCGGATGACAATACAATATTCCACTGTTACTTTTGCAAATATCCCCACGTATGGGGCGCGAGGGTGAAAATTAAAAAAATCTGCAAAAGTATGATAATACTTTAATGTATGATAATAATTTAATTAAAGTATGACTAAAAAATAGAAAATAAAAATAATACCTATAAATTTTTTAAACTTGCTTTTCTTAGTCGTACTAAAAAGTAAAAAATATTTTCTTTTCCAAAAAAAAGCCAAAAAAAGCAAGGCGTGCGCACTTTGTACAATCTACGTACAGTCATACAAAGTGCGCACGCTCTGCTTTTTTTAGCTTTTTTTTTTTTGGCAAAGAAATTATTTTTTTACTTTTTAGTACGACTAAGAAAAGCAAGTTTTTAAAATTTTTTTATGAATGGAGTATATACGATTCAAATATATTGGGACCTCAGGGGGACCGCCGAATATCATTTGTGAAATAATGGTGATTGTAGCAACACATTTTTATCTGTTGAATTTACAAAGTTTTCCATCAATATGCGAATTTATAAAACTCCTAATATGTACTAATTATATCAGCTGTTTCGCCGAAGAAGTGCAGAGTCGACTCTAGATAAAGAAGTTATAAATTCTTATGGAGCCTTTTTGGACCACAATCTAATTCCATATTCCTCATCAATAAGTCAAAATTCTGTTCGTCTGTTTAATGTAAATAAAATCATTTCCGTTTATATTTTTTTACTAACTAAATTATTTTTACAAAGTAAATTATCATTATTTACTGAAAACTTTTTTATATCTATAAAAAATAATATAATTGTTGGGTATTACATAAGCATCCTTTCAAACCTAACATGATAATAATAATAATAATAAATACCTATAGTTTTTTATATTTTGTACCGTCATTATTTTCTGAATGCACTATAGTATGCGTTTTAGGTATATAATAATCAAAAACAATACTTCCAATACATTTTATCATAGAAACTATTAAAACAACTACTCAATCTAGAAGCAAGCAAATATTGACTCGCCAAAGAGGAAAATTCTTACACTCAAGAAATTTAGGTTAGGTTAGATGTCATGAATGTCATTATGATTACTGAAGTTACAATAATTAATCTAGATATTGTCTTTCAATTTAAAATGTCAAAATAAATATGACAAATGTTCATATTTTGAATTATCTAATTTAAGTATTTTTATAAATTATATGTTCGCGAACCAGCCCCCTGAAGAGTTCAGGAAGAATAAAAGTAGATATATAGCGGACTAGGGTTTTCGTTTTTGTGTTGTACTGGGAAATAATTTCTTGAGTGCAAAAATTTTCCTTTTTGGCGAGTCAATATTTTTTTTAATCATAATATTTTTTTTGCTTTTAATGCTAAGAAGCTAGTACAACATTTTCGGGAAAAAAAATTATTTTATTTTTTTGACGCCAGTCCTTAAATTGCTTATAACACAATTTATATCTTTCTCTTGATTTATTTGGTAATAACTCATCTATTGTATTATTAGCAAGTTCCCTTATTTCTGGTGGCGTACATTCCATATTTATTTCTTTATCACTACTTGACATTTTTCTCTACAAAATGTCATTTGGTTAATTTTATAAGTAATATAAGGGTCTCCAACAAACTTGTAAAAGTTCACAAAAAACTTCAAAACTGTTTAAAACCTAAAAAACGGCAAATACGAAGCTAGAAATAAATACCTTATTTGTTAGACACAACCATAGCAACTGAACGAAGATACCTGATATACCGCGCTAATATGTGGCTAAACAGCTTCTGATTTATTGAAAGCCGTGGGGAACTATTCCGAACGACGCGCGCGTACTCCACACGGTTTGTTGTAATGATATTTGTTGCAACATAATTTTCAGCTGTGGAATGTGTAGTTTCTGAAATATTGTTAGAGAAAGTATTTTCCGATTCCTAATGTCACATTTGGTTAACAACAATCAGCTATATTCACTAAAATATTGAAATTAAAGTTAATATTGAAATCATGTCAGTAAAAATTATTTTCTATTTCAATACGAAACAATTTTCCTATTCACTATCATATTTCAACATTGATTAGAAGATGTTAAAATTTTTTAATGTTGTTATTGTCAATAAATATAAGCGGCAACGTTGCTAAGTTACTATATTTGATCTATTGTCGTAGATCTAACTTTATAATTGTTTGAAGGTGGAACTACTTTACCTCACGTCGGTTGTCAGGTTTAAGGTTAGAATTGTGATTTTGTTTCGTTTCTAGTAAAGAACAAAGAACTTAAGAACAAAGAACTTATGTATGTTGTAAATGTTAATTAATAAATTTATAATACAGGTATTTACGATTATTTTATTCATAATACTACACTAACTATAATAATTAATTGTGTTTCTAGATGCCACCGAAAAAAGCTACTCCAGCACAACTAAAGTGCCTCCTTGATTTCATACCATCCCTCATATGAGGCCCTATTTCTGTCAACAGCCAATGGCCAATTTCTTTGTTTATCCTAAACAGTTTTTTAAAGATTTTATTTGGGATTGTCAAGGGATTGCTGCTGTCTCTTTAAAAATCACCTATCGCGATTAAAATCAACCCTACAAATAAATGGGTATATGGTTTTTGATTTTTGTACACTCCACACTACTGTGATCATGACCTCCTCTCGATGGTCACGTAATGACATATCCAGATATCTTTATTTTAGTTGATATGTAGTTGCCCACTTTTTTTTATTAGCCCCTATTGCTATTTGTTGCTCCAACACATCTAATATAATTACTAACACCATTATTTTTGAAACACAGACAAGTTTCACCAAATAGTTCGCAATTTAATATTCCTGGCAAGTCTTAAACAAAAAACTCTCAGTACTTGCTACATTTCAATTGACAAATGTCAATATTGACTTTCAAAATTTCAATTAAGAAGAAGCATAGAGAATACCAAAATTTGAAAATATTGACTACGTTGAAGGTCACTTGATTTAATTCCAATAACTTGATTTGATTTTAATGTATTATTTTTTACAGAATTGCAAACGACCATGTTTATTGAAATTTCTGTCAGATATCATTTATATGTCTAAATGTCAATATTGACTTAATTCCAATAAATTACAGAATATGGCTGAATATCATAGGCACCTGAAGTAAGCACTGTAGACAACAGCGTCTGACATCTGTCAGTTGAATTTTATGAATTTTGTTTACAAAAGATTTCAAGTAAGTATTCTGAGAGTAGCAAAACTTTGTACGTAACACACCCGGAAGTGTATTACTGGACTCGCCGGTTGACAGCTCTCCCAGTAAAAAAAACACTTTTCGGTCTTGTTACGTAAATAACTATTTCGACCTGGAAATGTCGCCTAGCAATCACAAGAAAAAATATTGTCTCTTATAAAAAATTGATGTTTTCGTCCAAATGTTAGAACCAAAAAACGTAATTTTTCAGTGCAATCGAATAAAAGATTATTATTTTCAAATTATTAAGTATTTTATGCACATAGGTATGATAAATCAAGTTACCTGAACAATCACCCACCCATGAATGTGTAGTGCGTACTTGTTATGAATTTCGATTCTTTTATTAGAGGTTATCGTACAAATGTTTAAATCCAGTGTCTACTGAGAACTCATTATTAATATTTTTTTTAAAAAGTAGGTATGTTTTTATTTTTTTGACAAACTGATTTATTAAAATGTATATTATTTCAGAAATACTCTCCAGTTTGATATATCTCCTACAGAAGAAGTATCATGTAAAGAATGTGGAAAATTACTACAAGACAAATATAAATTAAAAAGACACATGAGAGCTCATAAGCAAAGGAACATTGCCTGCGATGTTTGTGGGAAATTGTTTCTATATAAAAATACAATGATAAAGCACAAAGAATCTGTACATCTTGCAGAGTACACAAACAAGTGCGAGTTTTGTGGAAATTGTTTCAAAACTGCATTAACTCTTAAGCATCACATACAAAGTATGCATTTAAGAAATCACCCCTATAGATGTGATAAATGCGATAAGGGTTATTTCCTTAAGAAACAGCTTGATACGCATTACAAAGTCGAACATGAGGAAATCAGATTTACTTGTGAATGCTGCCAAAAACCTTTCAGAACATTACAAGGTCTCAATAACCACATTGTTGTTCACGATCCGACCTTTAAAAAGCGTGAATACATCTGTAATATATGTTCTCAAATATTTACGTGCAAAACTTCTCATTATATACATGTGAAAAAACATAAAGATGGAACCGAATTTGATATATGTGATATTTGTGGAAAATCTATCTCCAGTAATAAAGCTAACTTAAAAATTCATATGAGAACACATACCGGGGAAAAACCGTATGTGTGTGACACTTGTGGTAGAGCGTTTCGTACTAATAGTTTGTTGAGAACACATTTAAGAATACATACAAACGAAAAACCGTATATATGCACCGTGTGTAAAAAAGGTTTCAGGCAAGGACCTGCTTTGAAAATTCACATGAGGTATCATACTGGTGAAAAACCGTACGAATGTAAAATCTGTTCCAGAAATTTCATTAGTAGGACTGTGTTGAAAAATCATAGATGTTTAAGTCCTGATTAAATATTGCTTTATCATAAAACTCTTGTTCATTGTAAATAAGTTATGTAATATAAAATATATGTATGTGTGGTTGTAGGGTGTCAAAAAATACCCAGGTTTTGATATAATCAAATATAAAAGTATATTATGTTATGATAAAGGAAATAACCCCCAAAATTCAAAGAATTCTAATAGATATTTTTACATCAAGAATATTTTCCATAAAAGTTGTTTGATGTCACAACAAATGTTAAAGTTAAATTTGGTTGGAAAGAAAAAAAATTGTCTGAAGTAAATTTTATCATGTTAATACTTACTGTGTGGCAAATAACGTTTTGTTTGATAAAAAGTCGTCGTAATCTTGTGCGAATAAAATTAGAATTTTCTTTGAAAAATTTTATATTTGTTGTTTTTAGCCACATTGACTTTGGCATTTTGGAGTGGTATTTTTGAATTCTGAGCTTTATTTTTTTATGATAGTAAGCCATGCTATTGTATTTGATTTGATCGAATATTTCAAAAACCATTAGACGATACATCTTTCAAAATACTCCAAGCCACAGAAAACAATTTTTGGATACGTTAAAAAATAAAGAGGTTTTTGGCGTGTGAAGGTGTAAAGTGGGACATTCTATATATATTAGTAAAATGTAAAATGTGATACTGAAGTGGAATCTTTGATGGTTTAACACTAAAGTACTTTTCACAGACACCAAAACACTACGCAGGCCCGGATTAACCACAGTACAATGGGCAACTGCCCACGGAAAATAAATTGTAAATTTAGTAGTTCGATAAAGAAATATAGTACATCATTGAAAAAAAAAAAAAAAGATCTTGTCAACGTAGTCCTGTAACATATAATGAACAAGGCATATGGATATCTAGTCATAGAACTCCAATGTATAATAATACGTTTTTTAGATTGTATTTAATATGTTGTTCAAATATATGAATAACAGAAAAAATTAAGAATAAAAATTTATTTTTCTCATATTTTTCAAATAATTCATCTCTAGAAATTAGAAACACAAAGAAAAATCATTTTGGCAAATTTTGCCCAACGTTGTAATGTCTTCTTGCATTTTTTAAAACAATTGTAAAATTTCAAAGCAAATTGTACAGTTTTATATATTTTAATAGTGCAAATACTTGTACGTTTTATTACAATTATTACCATTATTTACAATTAGTTTTAAGCAACTGTTTAAAGGGTTTGCACGAATTATGTAACATAGAAATTATGATTTTATAAACGTTTGCTAATAAATTGGTGAAATTTTGAGTCCCAACTTATTTATTTTCTCTGAACAATAACAGTAAGTCTATAGTGTACCACTTTATTTAATTTTTAATTAAATAAAGTTTGAGAGGGTTATGACTTTGTATCTTTAGGTATATAACTTTTAATATTTATTTATTACTACTTGTGAATATATCTTATCTCTCTATTGGTATACCTTAGTATTTTATTATATCTTTAGTAAAAATTGATGTGTCGGAGCATTTTTTCAATTTATCTATTGTCATTGACTGTTGGTAGATGGAGTTACCTTATAACTCGTTAGTACTCTACTACCACACAGCCCAGTAAACACACATACGTTATAAAGACGTTATAATATCCAAACACCATTTGAAAAATGTATCTTTTACGTATAAACATCTTTAAAATTTCGCTGTTTTACACGTTTCAGATAACGAAATTATGAACGTTAAATGTTAGCATATGTGGTACGAATATGTCAGATATTTTAAAATGTATTACTAGTGTACGTAACTCTAAAACCTTTTAAAAACGTTTCTGTGCGACCTCATTGGACTATTTAGTTGACATGGATGTTTCATGAACGTTTAAGAGAACAGTTTTATTTAAACACTTCAAATAACGTTAATTTAACGTTGTCAAAAGGCTGCCAACATTTTTCGTCAAAGAATCATGTTATTCTAACGTTACGATGGACCGTTATTTTTCCAACAATAAATGAATGGTTGATTTTCTAAGGTAACATAAATTATCAACGAATGGCACGTTGAGAATACTTATTATTCACTTTAACCAGAAACCGGTCTACGAATGACCCCAAAAGACTGACGCTCTGTCGCATGGATGTTGGATTGGCTCCAAAGGCGGAAGTTCTATGTATATGTATTGTATTGCAAATATCGAAATAAATTGCCTTATTGTTGTGGCCGCAGGAAGAATTTCACTTCATTAGGTAAAAATCCTTTAGTAAGTGAGTAAATTGCAAACTAAAAACGTGTTTTTCTTAAACTATAAACATTGTGTACTGTGTCATTTAACAGTAAATTTTTTTTGTAAATATATTTTACAAGTGAGGAGGTTTCGGATGAAGTTTGTTTGGGAAACCTTCAGAATCTATTTAAAATTTTTTGTAGAAACTAACTCCATCTGTCCAGATATTTGTTCCATGAGCGAAGCAAAAATAATGTATTTTTATGAAACTGCGTAATATAAATTTGCAAAGTGTTCTTTCAAGTTTGTGAAAAAAATTCAAATAATGGTAATGCATAAACTGTACAAGATAATTACTCCAAAAATATATTATTTATTTGCAAATTGTTCCTACTACTTGTTTAGGGCCAATTTGGAGTGTAATTCTGTATACAATTATGACAAAACGTCATACAGATTTTTTTCTGTGAAATATTCTACTAAAAGAAAAAATCCTAGAACTTTCCATAACTACCCACGATTGTTTTTAATCTTTATACAAATTTGAAGTACACGAAAATCAAAGTGACCTTGAACATTCTAAAAATTTTCCCTTGTACCTAGCGTCCTGTGTGCACATCTCTTGCATTAAATTTGCCCTCCCTATATATTATATCACGAGTTGCCACTGATTTATTTAATTGTGGGGCGAAAAAATAAATAGTGCCCAAGATGCCAAATGATCTTAATCCGGGCCTGACGCTACGCGCGTTTCTCTATCCAAGTTAGCATCATCTTGGAGGTGATTACAAAAAAAGTACTACTACCTAGTATTAATAATCGCCATTAACGGGCGAAACACTTTTGTCGAGTACAGTATGCAGTGTTTTGGTTCTTTCGTATACTTCAGCGTTAAAATATAAAAATAAATTAAATGAGAACATAGGAATTTCGACTTTTAGTTATTTAGACCTTATAGTGGGATATAAGGTATAGTTGGAAAGAGATATATAAAATTTGTTTATACTTCCTTAGTTGTCACAAAAAGTTGCGCTGGCGCGTGCTGGTCAAAGTACCTCGTTTTTTACTTACTGGCATAACAATTAGACCGGTACGGCAGTTGTAAAGTGCGGTAGAAGTTTTTGTGCTATCCACGGATTAAGTAAATAAATCTTGTATTTATTTGCGCCACTCACCACAGGTAATACAACTCACTGTATTCTTGAAGGTACCTCAAGGTACTTTGTGTGGGAGAGGGCAACACATTTAGAGACAATGGGCACACACACCCAACGTCCAAGTATGCTAGGATTAATTTCTGGTTTAGAAAAAAATCCTAGCTCGTCAACCGGGGGTGAAAGACAAGTGTACTTACCAATCGACCACGAAACCACAATGTTAAATTTACTCACAAACCCAATTTTTTATTATATTTATTAAAGATTTTATTCTTTAAAGTTAACCCAATAATTATATTTACAAATTTGTAAAACTTCAAATTTATACTAAGAACTTTTTCTCAGTGTTCAATATTTTTCGTGCTATAAATAATAAAATATTGGAATTTTTTTTTATAGAAAAGTCGAATACCTAAATCATACTCGAAATTTTTGATAATCGAATGATCAATCGAATTATCAGCATTCGTATGATGCACTCTCACCGAATAACTAGAGCTGGCAAAAATTGTTTAATTGATAAAATAATCGATTAATCAATTATTATCATTTTCACAATAACCGATTATAATCGATCATCGATTAACCAATTCCAATTTCCGATTTAAAGAATTTATTGCCAATTAAATTATAATTCTAAGTAAAGTTACTTATTTATTTCATTTATTACATACATAAATAAATATACAAAAACAAACAAAACAATAGTACATCAGGGGATGTGTAGGTATCCAACCAAGAGGACAATACCGCCCGTGCACGGCTGGGCTCTGCTGGTAGCCGGTGTTTTGGCTGCTCATGTTCTTTTCTCCTTTTCTTATTTGGTGTGTTGGCACTTTCATCGAATAACCGGTTATCGAATAGTCTTATCATCGAATAATCCATTATCGAACAATCGATTATCGAATAATCGATTTTTGATCATAGAAAAATCGATAATCAGATAATATTGAAGTCGATAATCGGATATTTTATCGGTTAATCTGAATTAATCGACTATTTTTAATAATCAATTTTCGATTATTAAATTTCGTGATCGTCCATCCTTAAGAAAAATAAGGTTTATACTAGGTAGGCCGAAAAAAACCGTACTTTTTGTTTTTCTTTGTCAAATTTTTGTTCGTCAGCCGATTTTAACGAACTTAGTCCCTGTAGTTAGGTGATTAAATAGGCTACATAGCCCAAATGTCAAGATGGTCGAAATATTAAAATTCAAAATGGCGGGCGCAATTGAAAATAGGCATTCCTTTGCACTCGTTCATTTTAATTGAAGCTTGTTAAAATGACAGAACTAATGACAGATTTCGAAAAAATTAATTTTCCTCTACATTATAATTCCACGATGAATTAATTCGGCCTACTTACCATTTTTTTTTAAATCTGGAACAAAAGACAAACTTTACCATTTCTTTATTTTTTAACCGATTTTTATAAACACTGGATCTTGTTACGTAAGTAATAGAATTGGCTCTAAGAAATTGTGAATAAATTACTGAAATGTCAAAATACAAGACCCATTTTCTAATAGTACTTCTATTGCTTATACTACTTCAACATCTTAAATAATAAGAGTCAACGAACTAGAGAAATAATTTATAAAAAATCTTACGTACATAGGTACTTAAATGACACAACGAGATGATGGAGGACATTTCACCAGAGATCCATAATTATGTAGTAGGCGCTAATGAAATTCTCCCTGTAAGACAATGTAATTAATATTGAATCATTAAAAAAAGAACAATATTTTGAAACACTGAAAATTCAGTTAATTAGTAAGTAATGAAGTCTAGCACATCATACCCCTTGAATTTGATCTCGTGCAACCACAGTTGCCGTAACTCTTCTACAGCTGTATATGACCTGCGAAATTTGAGACAATTCTTGCCAATATTGATTTATGCCTTTCTCGTAGCTCCTTAATATTATCAAATTAATTTCGGCCATTGTCGTGCAGTCTTTAAAGAAAATATGGCCATACAAAATAATCTTATCAAGACAAAATTTTTTATAAATTATTTCTCTAGCTCGTATTTGTTGATATTTAAAATGTTGTAGGAGTATAAGCAATCGAGATATTAGTAGAAAATGAGTCTTACATTTTGAAATTTCGATAATTAGTTCACAATTTCTCAAAGCCGATTCTATTGCCTAAATAACAAGACAAAGTTCATTGAAATCGGTTGAGAAATAATGAATTGGCAGGCAAAATATTAAAGTTTGTTTTTCATTCTAGATTTTAAAAAATGGCGAGTAGGCCCTTTTTGAATATGCTATATCTCCAAAACCAATGAACCGATATAACTCGTTCTAGTCTTAAAATATAGAGTCAAGTTCATTATTTCGAAGTCTGTTATTTTGACAAATTTCACCTAAAAAAGAACAGACTCAAAGGAATGCATATTTTCAATGTATCTGTCATCTTGAATTTTGATATTCCGGCCATCTTGATATTTGGTCTTTGTAGCCTATTTAATCAGCTAACTATTGACACTAAGTTCGCTAAAATTGGCTGAAATTCAATAATTTGGTAAAGAGAAATAAAAAGTGCGGTTTTATTTGGCCCACCCGGTATAGTAATTTTTGCTATTTTTATCTTTGTTCATATATGCGCGCGATATGTAGGGTGTTCTGAAAGTAATGTGTCACATATCAGGAATAAAACAGAACTTCTCAAAATAACACCAGTTCTATCAATGCCTAAATTGGGCAAATTACTTTCGGTACATCCTGTATAAAAATGGTAAGGATAACTTAAAAAATTAGTATATCATTCTGTTGGAAAACCATCGATTGTAAAGTATGTTCTAGAAATTACAAAACTTAATGCCAAATTTTTAATTATATTTTATTTTTTGAAATATTAATAAATGAAATAATGATATCCACCAACGGTACGTGTGAGATGAATATCGACCATACTATTTGAGGAGCGTCTATGCAAAAGCACACATGTCCCTAATGTGTTCCAAATGAGTTAGTGGTTCTATCTGATAGAATTTTCTGAATTAAATCCAAATTGATGCCAGATTTGTACAAAACTTATCTGTCATATAGTAAACACAGGAATGTACAAGTCCAAGCAAAACAACATGTGTCCGATGGCAGACATGATGCTACTTGCATCATGTCATATCAAAAGTACTCATGTCCATTACAAAATGTATAGGGTAATACAAGTGTTATTTCACAAGTGAACTTGTCCAAATCATCAAGTTTTCTGTAATGTGGCTCAACTTTTTGTTTACGTGTGAAATTTTACTAATAGAGGGCGATATTATTTTAATATGATGATAGTAGAACACTGTTCCAGAAGCATCCGATTTCTCCTCGTGGTTTGTGTATGGTTAACCTACAAAGTGCAAGTAACAAGTTTAGTAAGCCTCGTGGTGTTATCATTATTGTGTGGTGTATTACCAAATAATATTATTAATAACATGCTCATGGAGTCTATTCAAAAATGAACATGTCCAAGTTAAATATAATGATTTTTAAGTTGCTTCTCAGAAAAAAATGATTTTTTCAAAATGTCATAGGAAGTAGAGCCGACATATGTAGATATATTCACTGACATTTTCGTTAAATAAACATCAATGGTGATCCTATAAGGAGTTATGTCAAATAACACAAAACTACTTTTAATGGACATGTGCAGTTTTGCATGCACACTTCTCATTTGTCTAAAGATTATTATAGGATACTATAATACTTTAATATGCAAATTTATATAATTTCGTAAAGTAATTTTTTCATAAAATGTATTTATTTTTTTTCACTATATTAAAATGCGTATTATTTCAGAAATCCTCTGCAATTTGATACAATATCTGTGAAAGAAGAAGTGTCATGTAAAGTATGTGGAAAGTTTTTTAAAGACAAATACAAATTGAAAAGGCACATGATAAATCATAAGCAAGGGAACATTCCTTGCGATGTGTGTGGAAAATTATTTTTATATCAAAATATAATGGTAAGGCATAAAGAATCGGTACACTTTTCACAGTACAAAGACAAGTGCGAGTTTTGTGAAGGTTACTACAAATCTGCGTTATGTCTTAAGCAACACATAAAAAGGGTGCACTTGAGAAATTACCCGTATAGATGTGATAAATGTGAAAGGGGTTATTTCCTTAAGAAACATCTTGATATTCATTACAAAGTCGAACATGAAGAAATCAGATTAACTTGCGAATTCTGCTTAAAACCATTCAAAACATTGCAAGGTCTTAACAAGCACGTTCTTCTTCACGATCCGACATTTAAAAAACGCGAGTACAAATGTAACATATGTTCCAAAGTATATAAAGCCAAATCTTCTTATCATTATCATCTGCAAAAACATAAAGAAGATTATATTTGTGATATATGTGGAAAATCAATTTGCAGTAATTATAACTTAAGATTACATATGAGGACACATACCGGAGAAAAACCTCATGCTTGTGACACTTGCGGTAGAAGATTCAGTAGCTATAAAATGTTAGCAACACATTTAAGAATACATACAAATGAAAAACCATACATTTGCAGCATATGTAAGAAAGGCTTCAGACAAAAATCAGCTTTGACGATTCACATCAGATCTCATACTGGTGAAAAACCATATGATTGTAAAATATGTTCCAAACATTTCATTACCAAGAGTATGTTGAAAAATCATAGATGTGCAGGACCTCTATGATGTTATACAATACTCTTTTATCCTTATATCAAATAATATTGTTGAAGTGAACAGAAATGAATGTTATTAATTTTCATTTAAATAATTTAAATTTTTTTGTAACATAATCATATTTAATAAATAAATTTTAACAAATAAGTTGTTTATTGTGTCCTCAATTTAATATTATAGATAACTGGGCGTATTAGAGCAAATTACCAAAAAAATTATTCAAATTAATTTCGAAATAAAATATGATTACTGTAATAATCTGCCCTGCTAAAGGAATGTGTGATACGTTGAGAAGTACCGAATGGAGTATCATATCGTATCGATTAAAAGGTACCATTCCATTCCATTTTAACAGATTTATTCAACGTTAATAATTTCACAATACATGACCTTATACTAAGTATTTCAATATTTCATTTGGTACCGGTTGGGTACAATATCGGACGGAAAAGTACCCATACACGAAGTATCGGTTCACATTCGATGCGGCATTTATTGAAAAGACTTTTAAAATTTTCATTATTGCCAGCAGTATAAAATATAATAAAACCTTGCCACCAATATGAAAGTATACGAGTATTAATAAAAACAAAACAAAACTCAAAACTTTATAACACTTTTAACAAAAAAAAAAAAAGTATCGATATTACATACAAACACTACTTGTTCTACTTTAGGTAGTAGTACGGCCACATGCTATGAGCATTAGCGATGGGCGATTCGAATCTTTTTACGAATTCGTACTGTTCAAATCGGTTTACAAAAAGATTCGTATCAAAAGATTCGTTTCAAATATAATTCTATACACTTGTTAACTATACGTACGTACCGAATAGGTATCAGTTCCATACGTACCGATACTTTCCGTTTTAGCTATATTATACATTTTCTTATGATGTGTTAATTTTTATGCACTAAATGGATAATATTGTTTTATTATAAGTTTATTTAATTTTAATTTATTTAAGACTAATTATATAATGAAATTTTAAATCTATAAAATTGAACAGTTGGCTCTGCTGAACTATGCATCTAACCATCGTGTTATATCGTGCACAGTGTACTTGTGTAAAGTTAATTATCATATCTCGTATCAGATATAAAGTTTATTTCAAACTAATTTGTAACATAAAAAACGTCAGTTTCTCTGACTGTGGTAAAAGAATCAAAGAAGCCAACGTTTTTATGTTTTATGTTGTTTATGTATCATCGGTTCTCTGGTCGGTATGGATTTACTAAAAGTATTGTATACTAGTACTAGTGTCAACTCAGTGTTTTGTCGCTATTGTACGAATCATACGGATTCGACCCACTTCTAATGAGCATCCAATCAATTTCACTAAAATACTTGACGATACATGATGCCGTAGATACTGGCTAAAAATGAATATCGATGCAAAATATCGAGGATCGGAAAATTTTAATGGCATTTGTATACAGTTATGTTAAAAGGTTCCATTAATAAAAGGAATACAACTTAGGCTTACGTCATGCTTGCGTTTTAGTAAAAGCGATTGCAGTTAATGGTTTAATATTAATTTTGTACTGTTACTGTGCAATTTAATTTTTGTCACTACATTTCTTACTTCTTTTAACAGATTTAAAACATTTTTTTGTAATTTGTAGTTTATGACTGGATGTTGTAGGTTACTCATTTGAAATATGACGTAAGCGTACTTGGTGCAAATAATGAAGTAATATTCAGTTAACTTCTAATCCTTAAATATCTCGAAAACGGTTGATTTTAGTTACTTCAGATAAGTATACCTTTTTTACTTAGAAGTAGGAAACCATAATATCAATTAAAATGTCCGTACAACTGTTCTGAATAAAAAAATGGATCTCATATTTAACATTTAATGTATTGTATAACTTTTATATTTCCAAATTTATAAAACTTCCTAAAGTAAAATACACTCAGCATAATTTTTTTTAATATGTTTATAGTTTTTTCTTGTCACTATAAATATTAAAATGCAGATTATTTCAGAAATCCTCTGCAATTTGAGATTGCAACTGTGAAACAGGAAGTGTCATGTAAAGAATGTGGAATACTGTTAGAAGACAAATTAAAATTAAAAGGTCACATGAGAAATCATAAACAAAGAAATGTTCCGTGTGATGTGTGTGGAAAATTATTTTTACATAAAAATGTAATGGCAAAGCACAAACAATTTGTACACTATTCAGATTACACATACAAGTGCGAGTTTTGTGGAGCTTGCTACAAATCTGCTCATAATCTTAAAGTGCATATACAGAATCTGCATTTAAAAAATCACCCCTATAAATGTGATAGATGTGAAAAGGGTTTTTTCGTTATGAAACAGCTTGATATACATTACAAAGTCGAACATGAAGATATCAGATTTACTTGTGAATTCTGCCAAAAACCATTTAAAACGTTGCGAGGTGTTAACAAGCACGTAAGTGTTCACGATCCGACATTTAAAAAAACGCGAATACATATGTAGCATATGTCCCAAAGTATGTAAATCCCAAACTTCTTATTATGTACATGTGCGAACACATACAGTTGGAATGGAATATTGTATTTGTGATATATGTGGAAAATCTATCAGTAACAAAAATAACTTAAAATTACATATGAGGACACATACTGGAGAAAAACCTTATGCCTGTGGCACCTGCGGTAGAACATTCAGTAACATTAATTTGTTAACAACACATTTAAGAATACATACAAATGAAAAACCATATATTTGCACTGTATGTAAAAAAGGCTTCAGGCAAAGACCAGCTTTGAAACTTCACATGAGATGTCATACTGGTGAAAAACCATACGATTGTAAAATATGTTCCAAACATTTCATTAGCAAGAGTGTGTTGAAAAATCATAGATGTGTAGGACCTCCATGATGTTACACTAATATTTTATCTTATCTCAGATATTATTGTTGACGTGAACAAAAATAAATGTTATTAATTTTCGTTTAAGTAATTTATCTTTTTTTTTTGTAACGTATTTTTAATAAATAAATTTTAACAAACAAGCTGTTTGTTGTGTTCTCAATTTATTATTATATGTAACTGGGCATATAGAGCAAATAACAAAAAAAGGACCCGAAATAAAATGTGATTATTGCAAACTGTTTTACCACTCATTGATCTTTTTCGTAGTGAAGTAGTAATCTGTCCTTCTATGACAGGAAGTCGTAACTGCAAAAAAATCATTTTGGAGGTTTTAATGGTATTTGTACTCCAAGTATGTATACAATGTTATGTTAGTACATTTACATTTTTTTTATAAAACTTTATTTATAAACTTTATATATAAAACACTGCTATCATAAAAACTATTAACTAAAAGTGTAAAATTTGTGTGTTTGTGTGTGTGTGTGTGTTGTGTGTGCGCGTGCGCGCGCGCGCGCGTTTGTGTGTGTTTGTGTGTGTGTATTTGTATGTATGTGCGTGTTTGTGTGTGCGTGTTTGTGTGTGTGTGTGATGTTTGTGTGTTTGTGTCTGTGCGTGTGTGTATGTGTCTGTGTGTGCGCGTGTGTGTCTGTGTGTGTTTGCGTGTTTGTGTGTGTGTGTGTGCGTGCATGCGTGCGTGCGTGTGTATCTGCGTGTGTGCATGTGTGTCTGTGTGTGTGTGCGTGCGGGTGCGCGTAGGTGTGTGTGTGCGTGCAGGTGTGCGGGTGCAGGTGTGCGGATGCGTGCATGTGTGCGTGTGCGCATGTGCGAGTGTGTGTATGTGTATACGTGTGCGTGCGCGCGCGTGTGTGTGTGTGTATGGTCACGATAATACACATTTAACCTCATAAAATGGGGTTAGAATATATTTAGCAATTTGACATTTGAAATGTCTTAGTTACAAAAATGTTAATGTCAATTAGAAGAAATTATTAAAATATATGACATGAATTATTACTATTAGCAATATCGAACAACGCATTTTCTTTTCTGTAAGAAAATCATTGAGCAAGCGACTAAAACGTTGTATTGAAGTGGGTGGTGGCCATGTAGAACATGTTCTCTGAGAGATGTAACACTTTTATTTTAGTTTCAAAATATTTTGTTTTTACTTCGTTCTTTCCATTCATAAATAAATTATAGTTTTATCTTTTAAATTGTTTAATTTATTTCCTCCATTTTTTAAATTTAAAAAATACTCACTTTTTCTCACCTCTTCAGATATTTTGTATTAAAAGTTATTTTTGTTAAAATAACGAATAGAATATTACAAATTATCCATTTTAAGAAGGAAAGAGAGGATCACTACAAAAAAGTTAAAAAAAAATATGTTTTTTAAAAACAAATATATGAACTTAATACATTTATTTAAGCCCGTTCACCGTTACATGAATTCGAAGTAATAGAAGAGAAATATAAGGTTCGATCTGCCTTTATATAACATTTCTAACAAGTTGGTTATTCATTATATTAAAAGCATGATTAGATTACTTGATGGAAATATATAAAAATGTATATAATAAATATCTTAACATTACTCATTTAACAAGCTACTATTTATACGTTTAAGTTAATAGATCGAAAACCGGAAAGCTGTTGGTGGTGCCAACTAACAATACATATATTATGTTCAATTATATAACTCCTCCATCTTTAAGAGGAAAACAAATGGGACTTTTTATTTTCTGAGGTTATATTTTGTAGTTCTGTTTCATTAAGTCCGTTCTGCTTTTATGAGCTTTTCTTTTTAAATACATTATATAAAATTATTTTATTAGGAAAAATATAAAATTTATAAATACATTTTCTGAGTGGGTAGCACTGAAGGTGTCGTCGATAATTATAACACAACAGCCCGGTTGGATGCTGATTACTTCAGGTGATGTCGTCTCGTGTAGTCCATTTGTTTGACATTTTTGACTAATTATTATTTTTGCATTTGGGACTATGATGATATGATTGTTGTTGACTGGCGCGATGATAACGTCCGTTATGGTGACATGTTTGGTAGAACAGGTATTGTCATGCGAGCCTGTTAGAACTTTAGGCAAACAGTCCATTGAAGTAGTCGGATTTACTATAAAATAAATACAGGCGTCTTCTATTTGAGTAAATTTTTGGTTTTCCTAACGGTGCCAAGTATTATTTAGGATAATGTAGGTTTTCTTTGGTATTAGAATTTGGGAATTACGTGGAATAGGAATCAATCGAAAATAATCGTGAAATTTAATGTATAGTATCGGTACATGTATTCGAAACATTAATTTACTACCTTTTTGGTCAAATTCAACACTGCAAAGTGAATAATAAGATTGCACATTATTAAAGTGTGGTATGGATCTTTGCCATAAATTTGTCTTATTTCTTTAATTATGAATTCAAATTCTTTCACAGGTAAAATTGAACTGTGTAAAGTATGTAGTTTAGCAAATAATATTGAATTATCTAATACATCTAGAACATACAGGATGTCTCTGCAATTTGCATTGGGAAGATTTAAACTTTTTAAAATCTTAAAAGTTTCCTTTAACTTGTCGGTTACTTTTGAAATATTGGTAACTTGTTTTGTTATATATTGTTGATTGTCTATTGTTTTATTTATTAAATTATTAACTTCTGATACGAAGTGTTTTGTGACAGATATCTGATTTCTTAAATCATGTTGTATTATTTGTTGATTTTTGTTTAAAACACTTATAGCTCTATTATATCTTTCGCCATCATCAGCGTCTAAGGTGCCAAAAAGCAATTTATAATCTTTACCTACTAGATTAATTAATCCTCTTAAATCTACGTGGTTTCAGATTATCTATTTTGTTTGATATTAACATTAGTGAGTTGTTAACTAAATGTTCGTAATCTATTACTTGGTACATGAAATATAGTTTCATATTATTCTCGAAATAAATTAATATTTGATTTTACGTTTCTTACTGGTTCGTTAAATTTAGAAATGTTAACATATTTTACGAATGTATGCTTATGTGTAGTTATTTGAGCTTTGCCTAGAGATAGTGATAGTATAGGGCTTTGTATTTTTTGTAAACGTTGTGTCCGTCTGTCTATGTGTTGCAAGTATTAATAGGAGCGTTAGCCATCAGGTGATTTTAGTTAGAGTTATCTGAAACAGCAAGGTGTTTCGTTACTCTAGGTGGTTTTAATTTATTTTTATGATATTTACTATGGCTAGTGATAACTTTGTTTCCCATATCTTCTTTTATAATAATTTGTTTATTTTTGGGGTAGCTTTATTTCGATTCTCGGTATGTAGATATACTGGTTTTTGTACATCGTATGAGGGAGGATCGTGATGTTTTTCATTAATTTTTTTCGATGGTTTTCGTTTTTGCGTCTTTATTTCTTTGGTTCACGGTGTCATTAATTGTCTGAATAATTTTTAAATGTTTGTCTACGTAATTTGTTACTATGTCTTTTATCGTGATGTCAAATGGATCTTTGGATATTCTTCCTAACATAATTTGAAACGATGTGATTCTGGTAACAGAATGAATTGTATTGTTATAGCCTAAAATACTTAATTATATATATATATATATATATATATATATATATATATATATATATATATATATATATATATATATATATATATATATATATATATATATATATATATATATATATATATATACATATATATATATATATATATATATATATATATATATATATATATATATATATATATATATATATATATATATATATATATATATATATATATATATATATATATATATATATGTTCTATATATGTTCTAGTGGTAAATCACCAGTAGGTGTAGGGGTAAATTTAATTTTGTTGGGTCTACGTTCATAATGTTCTTCTTGACAAGGTTTACAAGTATTAATGTAGGCAGTTACATCGTAAATTAAATTTTGCCAATAATAATGTTTTTGTAGAGATAATTTAGTTTCGTTGATGCCTTTATGGGTAGTTTTCGTTGCATGGTGATATTTAATTTTTTCTTGCTGTTCGTCTTTATTTATTATGTCTTGTAAGAATAGATTAGATTGGATTAATTTATAGTAATTTTGCGCGAATATTTCTTTGATAGTTTTACAAAAATCAGGGATTATATTTAAATTTTTGAAAAGTATTCCGTAGGTATTTTTCGATTTTAGTAAAGATTTAATAAAGTGAATTAAATATGTTTGATATTGACAGGGTGTCTTTGTACAGAGGGTCCGGCACTGTCTCTGATAATGTCGAATATAATTTAATTCTTAAAGAAATTCAAGCATTTCTCTGAAATAGATATGGTTAATACTGGGTTTTCTAATGACGTGTGTTAGGTTTGCGTATGCGGGAGGTTTTAGTTGTATATCACTTATTATGGGTGCTTTTGTCATTGACCTGGTCAAGGGGCCGGTGTTTGTTAAAGCAGATAGACTGTCTTCTAGTTGTAATGATTCGAGGCCTGCGGTTAAAGATGTGTTAGTTGGTTTTAGCAAGTCATTAATCATTTCATTATTTACATTGGCAGTAAAGTGGTGTAATATTTTGTCTGCATCATGGTCATCCGTATTGCCTATTATTGATGCTGTTTCTACTGCGTTGATTTCGACTCGTGATAGTGCGTCAGCGTTTGTGTTATTTTTGTCTTTTTTTGTACACAATAGGATAGTCATATTCTTCTAATTTTTAACCGCCATCTGACAAGTCGCGAATTCGGCTCTTTTAAGTTGAACAGCCATTGGAGGGTTTTATGATCAGTTACAATTATGAATTTACGTCCGAATAAATATGGTCTGTAGGCCTTCGTAAAATGGACTATGCTTAATAATTCTTTCTCTATGGTGGAATAGTTCAATTCTGCTGGGTTTAGAGTACGCAAACCGTAAGCTATTGGTTTATCTTTGCCAATTGGGCCTTGACTTAGTACTGATCCAATTGAAATATTTGAAGCGTCTATTGTCAATATAAAAGGTTTAGAAAAATCTGGATGTTGTAAAACAGGATCGTTAGTTAATACATTTTTGCATTTTTCAAAAACTTTTTGCTAACGATGGGCTGTTTATTATCTTTTCGTCTTTTTTCAAACATTACCTAAAAGGTTTTGTTAATTTCGCGAAATCTTTAATAAATCGCCTATAGTAACCTAAAAGTCCTAAGAAAGATCTAATTTCTTTTGCTGTTCTAGGAATGGGATATTTCATAATTGCTTCAATTTTTCTAGGATTTGGTCTTATACCTTCGGGTGTTATTACATGACCAATAAACTCTACGTCTTTACGTAAAAATTCTGAGATGTCCGTTTGAATTTTGAGTCTGTGTTCTCGTAATTTTGTAAAAACTTGTTTCAAATTATTAATATGTTCCTGAAGGGAAGTAGAAAATATAATAATATCGTCCATGTAAACTAGACAAATTTTGTTTTGTAATTCTTTTAGGACATTGTCCATTGCTCTTTTGGAAAGTTGCAGGTGCATTTTTTTTAAGCCAAAAGGCATTCTGATTTATTCAAAATGACCATGTTCTACGCTAAACGCAGTTTTTTCTATGAACTTTGTGTCCATTTCAATCTGATGAAATCCGGATGCTAGATCTAGTGTAGTAAAATAATTGCATCTACCTAATTTATCTAACATATTGTCAATATTTGGGATCGGGTCATCTATCGTTCTTTCGTTTACTTTTCGGTAATCTACTACGATACGCCATTTTCTTTTACCACTTGCGTCAAATTTCTTTGGTACGATCCAAATAGGGCTTGACCAAGGCGAACTCGAGGGTCTTATAATAATATAATAATATTCTAGCATTTTATTAATTTGTTTCTGCAATTCTTCTTTATGACAGTGTAGAAATCTGTACGATTTTGTTTGCATACTTCGTCGGTTGTTTTAATTTCATGTTTTACTTGGTTTGTAAATGTCAATTTTGTTTCGTCGACATGAAATATATCAGTAAATTATTTGCATAAATTAGTTATAGATTTCAGTTCTTCCGGTGTCATGTGTGACGTACGTAATTTCGAAATTATGTTATTACTCGTATTATTAGCTATGGGGAGTTTCCTATGTGTCAATTTAAAAATTATGTAATTTGTACTCATCGTTAATTAAACACGTGTTAACAGGACTTTTTAAAATTTCCAAAATAGTCTGGTTAGTTGGGTTATAAAGTTCAAAATAAGCGAAATTATCATTGGCGTTTCTGGTATATATAATCCGCTAATCGAGTACATCTCGGGAATTAATATTTCTCCGTACTGTATAGAAACTGGACATTTTTTTATCAGTGTTTCTTTTGTTGGGATTTCGAATGAAAAGTCAGTGTCTTATGGTTGAAGATAGAGAAATGAGATTTGTTAGTGGTTATTAAATAATATTTGATTATTAAAATCATTTTTCTTAATTTATTTAGACATAATATGCCATCGAAAAAGTCGTGAAAGTCAAATAATAAGAATTCTATTGTATGGTAAGATTGAAATTCAGAAGATGCAGGAATTTTAGCTTTAAAATTCATTTCTTTTTCACCTAATCTGTTTTTAATTTTGATGGATGTCTAAATACAGTTTCAGGAAAATATTTTTCAGCTATAGAGAGTCTTAAAATTGATATATGTGAACCGGTGTCAATTCGAAGTTTAGCAGGGAGGTTTTTCTGTCCGTATATATGGCAAATCATTTAAAACTACTGAATTTAATTCTACTAAGTTTCTTCTATGGGAAGAGTACTGTTTTGAAAATTTTGCGACTGTTCGTTATTAATGCGATAAATTTCGCTATTTTCTTTGTAATAGTCATGTTCGTTCTGAAATTATTTTCTGTAAATGTATCCGACTCGTTAGGGTGTTCATCGTATTCGTGGACGTGTAGTTCTTCGTTTTGGAAATTTCTCGATTGGAGATAATTTGGTTGCCTGAATTGCATTGTTTGACTATGCCTTTGTGTTATAGTTGCCCTGGATATGGTTGACATTGGGGTAGGTTGTTGTAAAGGCATAGTATTGTTCGGTTTCCACACGTTTTGTGGTTTGCCAAAAACTTGTTTATTACTGGGAAATGATTGTCTCACGTTATTTTTATGTTGGAAAAATGTTTTTTTTTTTTTTTGATTTTGTAAATCAGCCGGAAATTATGATGGGGTTCTAGGTGATAAATATTGTACATTTGTATTAAATTATTTAAATCGTGGTGTCGAATTATATGCAATCGGAGTGGTGATTAATTTTATGATTCGGAGGCGTATGATTGGGGTTTTGTCTAATATTTGGTGTTGACTCTCTTTTGTGTTGTTTCGAGTAGTTCAAGTTCGTGTCTTAGATTTTCGTCTTCGCGAATTATTCTAAGTGCATATTCTAGAGAATTCGCGTTGGGATTTAAAAATACGATCTCTCAATCGTTCGGTCAAATGTTTTCAAAGCCGATTCGTCATACATTTGCTCTACCAGTCAGCTTAGATTTTATTACTTGTAATATATAGTAATTTAAAATAATAACATTGGATGTGTATAAGCTATGAAATTGATCTGCTGAATTAATAAAAAATTCTAATGAATCCGTTCGTCCGTCATAGACTGGGATTATGTCTGCAAAAGCTTTAAGAAAAACAAAATTTTTTTCTGGCATTTTAGATTCTGATTTTTTTTAATTGATTATTATTATTTATATTAGTGATTTTTGATTTAAATTATCACTTATATCATCAAATATAGACATAAACTAGTTTTATTTACTGTAAAATACGTACGAATAACGTATTATTATTGTATATATATATATATATATATATATATATATATATATATATATATATATATATATATATATATATATATATATATATATATATATGTTGTTTTTCAGGTTTTCGCGGGTGGTGAATGTTAAATTCGTTTTCCGGGTATACTCCCGCGTAGGTGATAGGCATTTTCAGTTCGAGTTACCAGAAGCCGCAGTAAGCAGTTATCTGTTAGAACCTGAAGATGGCAGATGAGATTCTGCCGAAACGTCGTTCAGACAACCACGGTCCCTCTCGGGGCCTATCACCTACGCGGGAGTATACCCGGAAAACGAATTTAATATATATATATATATATATATATATATATATATATATATATATATATATATATATATATATATATATATATATATATATATATATATATATATATATATATATATATATATATATATATATATATATATATATATATATATATATATATATATATATATATATATATATATATATATATATATATATATATATATATATATGGCAGTAAAGTGTGTAATATTTTGTCTGCATCATGGTCATCCGTATTGCCTATTATTGATGCTGTTTCTACTGCGTTGATTTCGACTCGTGATAGTGCGTCAGCGTTTGTGTTATTTTTGTCTTTTTTTGTACACAATAGGATAGTCATATTCTTCTAATTTTTAACCGCCATCTGACAAGTCGCGAATTCGGCTCTTTTAAGTTGAACAGCCATTGGAGGGTTTTATGATCAGTTACAATTATGAATTTACGTCCGAATAAATATGGTCTGTAGGCCTTCGTAAAATGGACCTATGCTTAATAATTCTTTCTCTATGGTGGAATAGTTCAATTCTGCTGGGTTTAGAGTACGCAAACCGTAAGCTATTGGTTTATCTTTGCCAATTGGGCCTTGACTTAGTACTGATCCAATTGAAATATTTGAAGCGTCTATTGTCAATATAAAAGGTTTAGAAAAATCTGGATGTTGTAAAACAGGATCGTTAGTTAATACATTTTTGCATTTTTCAAAACTTTTGCTAACGATGGGCTGTTTATTATCTTTTCGTCTTTTTTTCAAACATTACCTAAAAGGTTTTGTTAATTTCGCGAAATCTTTAATAAATCGCCTATAGTAACCTAAAAGTCCTAAGAAAGATCTAATTTCTTTTGCTGTTCTAGGAATGGGATATTTCATAATTGCTTCAATTTTTCTAGGATTTGGTCTTATACCTTCGGGTATATATATATATATATATATATATATATATATATATATATATATATATATATATATATATATATATATATATATATATATATATATATATATATATATATATATATATATATATATATATATATATATATATATATATATATATATATATATATATATATATATATATATATATATATATATATATATATATATATATATATATATATATATATATATATATATATATATATATATATATATATATATATATATATATATATATATATATATATATATATATATATATATATATATTATTTTATTCTTAATAGAATAATAGTTATTTAAAACACTTCGTATATCGATTTAATAATTATATCAAATTTGTTTATTCTGTTTGATCTGTAAAATTTATAAAAAGTAAATATTATTGCACTATGAATGATTTCGTGATAGAATTTTTCACTTGCTTAATTTTAAAATCGCAGGAAATTAAAATTCACTAAAAACTAAATTTTTGTCTAATTTTCTTTTTTTTTTTATGATCTTTAATTAAAATTTGCAAAAATTAAATACGATTGCACTATGAATGATATCATCTTTGAATTATTCACTTGCGTAATTTAAAAATTGCAGGAATTTAAAATTCTCAAACTAAACCTCAATTTTTCACCTAATTCTTACGATTAAGAGTTTAGGAAAAGAAAAAACAGGAAAATACTTGGCTTATATTGTTGGTAGTTGAAGACCTCCTGGGTTCTACTGCTTGAAGTCCAATGAAAGTGTTGTTAAACTTGAAAAAGGCTTAGTTTGTTGAAACAAAATTCTTTTGCAGTTAAAAGAACACCTTTATCCGAGCTGAATGCGCCAATTAAGCTCGTTGCCAAACGGACTTTGTTTTTAAAAAATAAATATATGAACTTAATACATTTATTTAAGCACGTTCACAGTTAATGGATTCGAAGTAATAGAACAGAAATATAAGGTTCGATCTGCCTTTATATAACAAATCTAACAAGTTGGCTATTCATTATATTAAAAAGCATGATTAGATTACCTGATGGAAATATATAAAAATTTATACAATAAATATCTTAACATTACTCAATTAACAAGCTACTATTTATATTTTTAAGTTAATAGGTCGAGAACAGGAAAGCTGTTGGTGGTCCTAACTAACAATACATAATATATTATGTTCAATTATATACCTCGCAGGATTTTCTAAAATGTAAATATCTCGATAAAGGTGCATTTTATAAGATAAAACAAGTATCCCTATTTTGTTTAAAAATAATGGTTAAATAAAAAATTTGCAATGAGATTATAAATGAACCAAGTACAAAAAAGTTATGACGGATTCTGTTAAACCAAGATAGCTTACGTAGCGCCCTCTATGCGATACACCAAAAATGATAGCTTATTCGATTTTTTCACGTTAAAAACATAATTGTACCGAGTTTTATATTTATGTGTGAAAAATAACTGAAATATAACAGTACTTAATTATTTTTATAACTTTTAACACCCTATATCTCAGTAAATATTAATATTTGACCACCAATTATTAATAAGAAAATTTATATTTTCCGCTATATAATCGGCAGGTAACATATTACCCATTCCTTATGAATCACCCTGTATAAGAAAGTTATGATGCTGGCCACATGATATTTTAATTTTTATTAACATGTCCGCTCTAAAATATTTAGATATTCTTTCACATTACCTTTTAATTCTAAATAACAGTATATCATCGCTGATATGTGCCAAATAAAAGTATTCGAGTCGTTTTTATTCTTATTATTATTATTAATTGTTAGTATCTCATATATATTCTTACAGTTATCTAATGACAATTTAAATTTTTTTGTAAATAATATCCTTTACTTTATTAAAACAGTTTTTTGCATGACCACATTCTTTAATTTAGTGATATAAATTTTCCATTACATTGCAATTTTGGCAAATACTCGTATCTGTATCAGACATGTTAAGTTTTTCTTTTGTGGGATATACATTGTTAAGGGTTAGATATAGGGCGGAGCGCCATTTTGTTGGAATATTTTGACAACCATTCCATAATATTTTTTCAATTAATATCAATGTTATATTTGTTTTCTATTTCTGGCTTATGTATGGTTTAGATATCTCGAAAACAGTTGATTTTAGCTACTTCAGACGGGTATATATTTTTTACTTAGAAGTAGTAAATTATAATATCAATTAAAAGTGTCCATAGAACTGTTCTAAAAAAAAAAAAATAGATCAGATTTTTAAAATTTAGTGTATTGTATTGGATGCCCTGTATAATTTAAGTCAAAACTAATATGAAATTATGATTTTTCACCACGAGACAGCTACCTGCACCAATTTTGAATTTGATCCGTCAAGTAGTTTTTGAGCTGCATAAAAAAAAATAATTAAAAAAAAATTTTTTTCAACATCTGTGCCATTAACTAGGCACATTTTACTTAAGCATGTTTGATTAAATCCTCATATTTTAAGAACCTTTAGTTACTTTATGACCGTTTACCGTTTTTACCGTTTAACAAACTTTATTTATTATTTTATACTTTACATAAGAAACCTTAAACTAATGTATATTATTTGCTTTACTTATCCCATTGCATAATGATATAAGTATATATATATATTCTGACGGGCGTTACAGATCGCGGGGCGCGGTACACACCCGCCGTGGCCGCTGTTGTGGCCTAGACTAAGTGATGTTTCTATTTTAGTTTTATTTTTCAGCTTTTTCCTGACAACAAAGCAATTGCCGTATTAAACAGAATGTTTAAGATAATTAGATAGACATAATGTTTTTGTTCTCTTGATTTCTTTCATGTATACAGGAAAAATAGACCAAAAAACCTGTTTAATGTTCAATTTTTATTATTGTTGGATTGTTATTGGGATCTATGTGGTAGGGAGAGGTATAAGGAGGTGGGGTAGTGTGACAGGAGAGTTATTGCGTGGGTGTGTATTGTCCGTATGTCTGTCTTGTTATGCTTGTTCGTCGTAAAGCGGTAGTCTTTCGTAAATATATTTTTGTGTGTGTTGTACGTCATTGTGTCGTCTGCGACGTGTCATGTCTCTAGTCAGTACAGAGGTCTGTGTGTTGTTTTTTAGAAATTTAGTCGCAGTCTCGTAGATATACGGCTGTATGAGTTCTAGTCCGTGCTGTTCGTGTAATCGTCTCATGTTCGTATATCTGTTTGCGTTTGTCAGTAATCTTAGTAGTTTATTCTGTGTTGTCTGGAGTCGTTTGTACTGCGTGTCCGATATGTGGCTCCATGCCGCACACGCGTACGTCATCGTCGGTCTAAATATGGTCTTGTAAAGTAGGAGTTTATTGTCTGTCGAAAGTATACTGCGTCTGTTTATCAGGGGATATAAACTATTTAATATTGCGTAGGGTTTGTTTATGGTATTTGTTATGTGTCGTTTAAAAAATAGTCTTTTGTCTAACGTAATGCCTAGGTACTTCACGTTGTCTTTTTCTGTTATCGTTTTGTCGTTAATTTTCAGTTTGGTAAATGTCTTTATGTTTGTGAATTTTTTTATTAATGTAATGGTCTCTGTCTTGTTCTCGTTAAGTTTAATTTTCCATGTTTTGTAATAGTCCGTCAGTTGGTTCATGTGGTAACGTACTTTTTGTGTCGCCGTCTGTGCGTAGAAAGATTGTCCGTAAATAGTCGTATCGTCTGCGTAGAGAATTGTTTTTGTGTTAGGATGGGTGGGTAAATCGGAAAGGAAGAGGTTAAACAGGATGGGAGAAAGGACCGTTCCTTGCGGCACGCCTGCTTGGACGTTTTTGAGCGGCGACACCGCGTCGTTAACCCTCACTCGAAATTTTCTATCAGAGATATAATTTTTTATAAGACTGACAAAATATGAGGGAAGTTCTAGTTGGTTTTTTTATTTGAATATAAGGCCTGAATGCCAAACAGTATCAAAAGCCTTTTCCATGTCCAACAGGAGCATGCAGGTTGATTGTTTCTTGTTGAAACCTTCGGTAATGTCCTGCACGACTCTGCACAGTGCAAGAGCCGTGCTGTGCCCGCTCCCTGAAACCAAACTGGTTATCTGGAATAAGATGCTTTTTATTTATGATTTTGTTTAGTCTGTTTAGTATTATTTTTTCTGTAAGCTTGCTCATCGCATTTAACAGTGAAATTGGGCGATAGTTGTTTTTATTTTGTGCATCTTTGTTTGGTTTTCGGAACGGGACCACCACGGCAATTTTCCACCGTGGTGGAAAATACTGCAATTTTATAATGTTGTTGATTATATGTGTCAGGGAGACAAGGGCTTTGTTGGGAAGATGTTTTAGTATAATGTTCGGTATATTGTCTGGTCCAGGGGCTTTATTGTTGGGTAAGTATCGTATAATTTGTTTTAGTTCGGCCGGTGAGGTAATAAGTTTTGTGAGCTTTCGTGGTGGTATAGGGTAATAGTCTAGTATTTCGTTTGCGTCGTTATGTATTAGTGCGTGCTGTTCAGTTGAGTCTGGCTGGGCAGAGTGTACTTGCTGTAGGTGGTCAGCAAGCAACTCTGCTTTGTCTGTGTCGTGCATGTATGTTTGTCCGTTATGTATAAGAGTAGGTATTGTGTTGTGAGGTTTACGTAGTAGTTTGGTCATCTTCCAAAGTGTGTTATCTTGTCGTGAAAGCCCCTGGATACGTTGGGTCCATACGTCATTTTTATGTTCGTTTAGTCTGGTATTCGTTGTTTTTTGTATGTCCAATAGTCTTTGTTTGTCAATAGGTCTTTTGAATCTTTGCCATTGCTTCCGGATTTTGTTTTTAAATTTAATTAAGTTTTTTAGTTCATTTGGCAGCCGTTCTTCTTTTGGCTTAAAATTTATTTTTTGTGTCGTCTTGTCACGTGCGTATTGTAGTGATGTCGTGAGTTTTGTAATTTCGTCGTCTATGTCTTGTCTTGTACGTATATTGTTATTTATTGTCAGTTTTGTGTTTACGTAATGCTTAAAAGCTGTCCAGTTTGTTGTTTTATAATTGTATACTAGTCTGTTATGTGTGTTTAAGTTTGTGTCTTGTATTGTGCATGTAACGGGATTGTGGTCGCTGGAGAGGAGGGGAAGGGAGATGGGTTGTATGGGATAGGGGTAGTTTTTATTAATTATTAGGTCTATATAGGTTGGGGTAGTATTATTTGCAGGATAGTGGGTAGGATTGTCAGGGATTAAAATTGCAATATTTTCCGCCAGTGCATAGTCCCGCAAGGCGACACCGCTCCTATTGGACCGGTTATTACGCCAAGAGGTATGCTTGGCATTCAGGTCCCCTATTAAAATGGTTTTGTTGGCTGAAAAAAAATGTTGTTGAAATCGTTAGGTGTAATTCTATTTCGAGCCATTCTCTATAACTCACCCTGTATAAACAAATAAAATGATATGTATCGAGTTTGACTCCACATATTTTATAAAGACTAAATCCAATTTCGTTTCCTAAACATTAGAGAAAAAATTCTATTGTTTTTTAAATTTGTACGATTTGTCAGAAAACACCCTCTGACTGTTGCTCTGATATAAAGTCACAGGTCTAGAGGTTTATTTTACACTTAATATACTGTGGAACCCTATTAATTTTTAGACGTAAAGCTCCCTCTACAAACAGCATAAACATAAATAAAACCGTCATATTTGTCACATTTCAACATACTGTATCAAATTGCATCTAGTAGTTTTGTATTTATTTCTCGCAGAAACAGAAATATGTCTCGTTTTGAATCCTCGTATCTCGTAAACAGAACATCGGAACATATTTTGTTTAGAAAATAATCATATTCTTATGAGAAGGTTCTACTTTTTACTTTCTTAGTCTACAAAAACTAGACATTTAATGAATCACATAATATAAATAGTGCACAAGATTTTCACGGAAGGAATCGGAGGAATTGGTTTATTTTTCTGTTCTGAATATGGTATAATGTTATAAATAAAATTATTTGATACCAGGTAAATTTAGAATGTATCGATTTAATTATTTAATAATCTTTAAATTTTACACATTGATGCCAACCACGTATTGCTGTTGTGATCTATATATACCTCGATACAATAAAATAATATACAGGGTGATTTTTTTGGGCGTCTATTAGAGGTATATCGAGAAAGAAAAATGATATCGATCTGAAAATTTGGCTATAGGCCTAACGGCGTAGGATCCATTTAACGAAAATATTTTCAAAATGGTGGCATTTCCGGTTATACCGGAAGTTGACCCCAACTTTGTTATTTTAAATGGAATGCCCCGATTTTTAATTTTTTTTTAGATTCTGCAGTTAATTCAAAGAACATTTCGTTAAAGGTTTCCTATAGCTAAAATTAATATTTCCGGAGATATTAATTTTTTTCCTAAAAATTTTGACAGAAAAGTTGTATAACATAAAAATTATTATCTCAGTAACAATAATTGATAACATGTTGATCTTTCTATGAGGGTAAGACAAGGTATTGGAGTTACTCATCACGTAAGAATATTATCGAAATATCCACTAAAAAGTTTCTAAAATTATTGACATATGTCGACCACACAAAGACAGCAAAAAACTAATTTTTTTTAAATGGCACCATACCTAACTAAATACACCATTCGATAGAGAAAAAAAATGCGCATCTAACCATGTATCATGTTCCTATACTCAAAATGTATGGTACTTTAGATATTTGCGATTTTCTAATTTTATCAATGAAATGAAAAAAATGAAAATTGTATAATTTATTAATAATAAAAATTTTATAACGAAACATTAATTATACTGTTCAATATGTTCTCCATTAACCTCTAAACATTTTAGAATCCTATTATTTACTGAGTGTGTAGTAGCACTGCGAATTTCATTTGGGTCCAAACCTTCAAATGCTCTTTGAACTCTGTCCAACAGTTCCTCTCGGTTAGTTACCGGGGTTCGATAGACCTCACTCTTTATACGGCCCCACAGGTAGAAATCCATTGGGGTCAAGTCAGGAGACCTGGCAGGCCAAATCCATGGACCCAAACGCCTTATCCACCTGTCATCGAACATTTGATCCAATTCGTTACTAACTGGTCTGGAACAATGACTTGGAGCTCCATCGAGTTGGTACCAGCATGAAAAGTATTGATTAACAGGTAAATTTTCTAAAAAGTACGTTACGACAGTTCTTAAAATTTCTAAATATCTTGTTCCATTCAAATTTTCGTCGTAAATGTGGTAACACAATTTATTGCCCATTAACAAACAAAACACATTAAAACTAAATTTATACTGAAAATTCCTCGGTCGTATAACATGAGGATTTTGATTGAGCCAAAAAATGCGAATTTCTGCGATTGAAAATACCTTCTTTTGAAAATTTTGCCTCATCAGTCCAAATAATTTTTCTAAAAATTGAGGGTCTTCTTGCGTTCGGATTAATATCATTTCGCAAAATTCTGTTCTTCGCTGTGGATCTTCAGGATAAAGTTCTTGCACAGTAGTAAATTTAAAATTATGGAATTTATGATTCACTAAAATCTTCCGAATGGAACTGTAGGAAATGTCCAAATCCGCTACCGCTGAACGAATCGAATGATTGGGATTTGCATAGAAATAGGCCATGACGTTAATTTCATTATTTTCATTTGATGTTATAGTGGGTCTGGCTAGTGTTCTTTCTGCGTGTCGACTGCCAAATCTAACAAAATTGCTTTGCAATCTTCTAAACTTTTGTGGATTCATTGATGGTAAATCAGGATACGTTTCATTAAATTGTCTGCATGTTCTGCTAATTATTTTGTCACACTTTCCATGAATGTTAAATAAATTCAAAATATCCGAGTGTGAGTAATTGTTTGCCATATTCCCCACAGTAAATAAGTACAACACAAACTACGTGTAATGAAATACAATAACATAAATTACCTATCTGTCACATTTTTTGTATTTTGTTTTGTCAACACTCAAAGCCTACTCTTTAGAAGACGGCACTCTTCGAGATACTCTTCAATTTTCATTAATAACACCGAAAATCGCAAATATCTAAAGAACCATACATTTTGGGTATAGGAACATGATACATGGTTAGATGCGCATTTTTTTTCTGTATCGAATGGTGCATTTAGTTAGGTATGGTGCCATTTAAAAAAAATGAGTTTTTGCTGTCTTTGTGTGGTCGACATATGTCAATAATTTTAGAAACTTTTTAGTGGATATTTCGATAATATTCTTACGTGATGAGTAACTCCAATACCTTGTCTTACCCTCATAGAAAGATCAACATGTTATCAATTATTGTTACTGAGATATTAATTTTTATGTTATACAACTTTTCTGTCAAAATTTTAGGAAAAAATTAATATCCCCGGAAATATTAATTTTAGCTATAGGAAACCTTTAACGAAATGTTCTTTGAATTAACTACAGAATCTAAAAAAAAATTGAAAATCGGGGCATTCCATTTAAAATAACAAAGTTGGGGTCAACTTCCGGTATAACCGGAAATGCCACCATTTTGAAAAATATTTTCGTTAAATAGATCCTACGCCGTTAGGCCTATAGCCAAATTTTCAGATCGATATCATTTTTCTTTCTCGATATACCTCTAATAGACGCCCAAAAAAAATCACCCTGTATATGTCGCACCCACTTATCGTAATTGGCCATTTCGTGAAATGGACATCCACTTCGTAAACTAAAGCCAGATCATGAAATTACAGTTTTTTCACAAAAATTTTTTTTATCCAGTTCGTGGGACGGAAAAGCTATTTACCCTCTTACTGAATTTGTCTTATATTACATTATCTGGACATGGTAATCATCTATTTCGTGTACTGCATAATCCGCATTTATTCTCTTTGCGTAATACCTCGTAAAGATTTCAAGTGGACAGAGAATGGCTAAATGTTCGGGAAAACCATCCAGGATTCATTGTGTGTCAAAAAAATGTAATTGTTTCAAAAACAAACGCCTTTGTACAAGTCATTGACCATATGATCCTTTCTTGTGTTAACAAATAATATAGAAAATGCATATCTTATTTTATTTAATGTTTGCTAATTAGATTTCTTTTTTTTTTTTGTTAATTGTTGTAACACAAACATATCCTTATTTGTTTTTCTTATTTTTTCCTCTAATGTAACAAAATAAAAATTTGTCTTACTTTTTAAATGTTTTTTTTGTATTTACACCAGGTGTCATCAACTGAATAATAATATCTGTTCAGTTATTTAACTGTTTACGACGTTACGCGAACTGTACAAAAGCACAGTACCTATACAGTTCATGAAGGCGATTATTTTTATGTACAGATGTAATATTAGATAATTTCATAAGTGAATAAATTTACTTTTCATATCACGAAATGGATAAAAAAAGTGTCCAGATTGTGAAAAAACTGTGATTATACAATCTGGCTCTAGTTCACGAAGTGGATGGATGTTTATTCCATGAAATGGACAATTACGCTAAGTGGGTACGATATACACATATTTTAATTATAAATTTATAAAACTTCTCAAAGTATACCGAGTATAATTTTATTAATGTTTTTGCTTTTTTTTTTGGTCATCGTAAGCAATAATAAAACGTATATTATTTCAGAAATCCTCTGGAATTTGAAACTGTGACCGTGAAACAGGAAATATCATGTAAAGAATGCGGAAAGTGGTTAGAAGACAAACATAAATTAAAAAATCACATGAGAAATCATAAACAAAGGAACCTTCCGTGCGATGTTTGTGGAAAACTGTTTTTATATAAAAACACAATGGTAAAACACAAACAATTGGTACACTTTTCAAATTACACAGACAAGTGTGAGTTTTGTGGAGGTTACTACAAGTCTGCTCATACTCTTAAATTACATATACAAAATATACATTTAAAAAATCACCCTTATAAATGTGATAGATGTGGAAAAGGGATTTTTGGTTATGAAACAGCTTGATATACATTACAAAGTCGAACATGAAGAAATCAGATTTACTTGCGAATTCTGCGAAAAACCATTTAAAACATTGCGAGGTGTTAACACCATGTTCTTTACGTCCGCATTTAAAAAGCGAGAATATGTATGTAGCATATGTTCCAAAGATATAGTCCAGATCTTCTTATACTCAGTGAGAAAACATAAAATTGGAAGCGAAATTATTTGTGGGAAAATCTATCTCTGGCAATAAAAATAACTTAAAATTACATATGAGGACACATACTGGAGAAAAACCTTATACCTGTGACACTTGCGGTAGAACATTTAGTAATAATAGTTTATTAGCAACTCATTTAAGAATACATACAAATGAAAAACCATACATTTGCAGCATATGTAAGAAAGGCTTCAGGCAAAAACCTGCATTGACAATTCACATGAGATATCATACTGGGGAAAAACCATACGATTGTAAAATATGCTCTAAACATTTCATTAGCAAGACTGTGTTGAAAAATCATAGATGTGTAGGATCTGCATGATATTATACAATAATCTTTTATCTCAAGTAGTATTAATTGCTGAAGTGAACAAAAATTAGTGGGTATTAATTATGGATTAAATAATTTAATTTCTTTTGTGAAATGAAATATACATAATAAATAAATTTTAACAAACGAGTTTTTTTATTGTGTCCTCAATATAATATTATGTAACGTAGCGTATTAGAACAAATTAACATAAGAAGTATCCTATTAATTTCAAAGTAAAAAATGAATGTTGTACCTGTTAATCTGTTTCACCACTCATAAAACTTTTGTGTAGTGAAATAATAATTAGATCGTTCAGTAATAGTCGATTTACTCTTGGCTTGTTATCCTGGAGAAAACATCAAAGAAATCATGCCGAAAATTTTAAAATAAAAAATATTAAACAGTTGTATTCCGAATTATCTATAGTTTGCTAGCATACGACATTTGTCGGCATACAAATTATATTCTAATTTAAATATTTTTAAATTTTCCACTATTTTACCGTCACAGGCGATAAAAAACATACATGCTTAATAGAAATCATTTGTCTAAAGCATACTTGAAAGCTGTCAAAACTTTATTACGGTGGTTTATGCATATATGTCAAAATATGACATGTTCGCCACAAACTACCGCATCCCTCACATTTTTACACCCATCGATAGCAATATTCTGGAGTAATTTCAACTTTCTACTCCAACTGGAAAGCTGTGTTCATCAACTCCTGTTTGAAATATGTATTTTGTTCCAAATTTTAACTGCACATATTCCTCCAAAACTAAGTGATAAAAGCAAAAAAATATTGAACAGTAACAATGTAAGACAGCCCCAAAAGACGGTTCTTTGTTGCTTGAGTTGGGACAATAGCGTCTAGCCATAAAGCAAACTTTTAATCCGATATTAGCACACGGGTGCCTGGGCGTGTTATATTAATATTAAATAATAGACAATTGCTTTGGTAGTATTTGATTTTTCCATGATTGTTTTGTAAAACGTAACAAACAGATAATATAACCTTATCCATCAATGAACGATATGTGCCATAAATTTTGTCTAATGATTATTTTAGGATGCAATTTGATATACACATTTTTTATATTTCCAAATTTACAAAACTTCTTAAAGTATACTCAGTATACTTTTCTTGATATGTTTTTGGTTTTTTCTTGTCAGTATAAATATTAAAATGCAGTTTATTTCAGAAATCATCTGCAATCTGATATTACAACTGTGAACCAGGAAGTGTCATGTAAAGAATGTGGAAAACTGTTAGAAGACAAATTAAAATTAGAAGGTCACATGAGAAATCATAAGCAAAAGAATCTTCCGTGTGATGTTTGTGGAAAATTGTTTTTATATAAAAAGTATACTGGTAAACCACAAACAAATGGTACACTCCACATCCAAGTGCGAGTTTTGTGGAGCTGGCTACAAATCTGCTAGTAGTCTTAAACTGCATATACAAAATATGCATTTAAAAAATCACCCCTATAAATGTGATACATGTGGAAAAGGTTTTCTCGTTATGAAACAACTTTATATGCATAATAGAGTCGAACATGAAGAAATTAGATTTACTTGTGAATTCTGCCAAAAACCGTTTAAAACGTTGCAAGGTGTTAACAATCACGTTCGTCTTCACGATCCGACATTTAAGAAACGCGAACACATATGTAGCATATGTTCCAAAGTATGTAAATCCCAAACTTCTTATTATGCACATGTGCGAAAACATAAAGTTGGAGTCGAATCTTGTATTTGTGATATATGTGGAAAATCTATCTGTAATAAAAATAACTTAAAATTACATATGAGGACACATACCGGAGAAAAACCTTATGCCTGTGACACTTGCGGTAGAACATTCAGTAAGAATAATTATTTAGCAACACATATAAGAATACATACAAATGAAAAACCATATATTTGCACTGTATGTAAAAAAGGCTTCAGACAAAAACCAGCTTTGACAATTCACATGAGATGTCATACTGGTGAAAAACCATACGATTGTAAAATATGTTCCAAACATTTCATTAGTATGAGTGTGTTAAAAAATCATAAATGTGTAGGACCTCCATGATGTTATACACTAAAATTTTATCTTTATCTCAGATAATATTGTTGACGTGAACAAAAATGAATGTTATTAATTTTCGTTTAAGTAATTTATCTTTTTTTTGTAACGGATTTTTAATAAATAAATTTTAACAAACAAGCTGTTTGTTGTGTCCTCAATTTAATATCATATGTAACTGGACATATAGAGCAAATTAACAAAAAAAAAGTATCTGAATTAATTTCTTCAATAATTTTTCTGCCTAACTCTTCGAACTACACGTACATTACATACCTACCTAATAAAAATGATGAAAAACAAAATAAAACCAGCCCATACAATGAAATTAAGACAGAAAATTTATATTAGCTTTTAACCTAGAAAAAGTCCGAAAACTCGGACGAAATGTAGGATAAATTGTCCATGTACCTGACTAAAAGTCCTCTAAAAATAAAAATAGGAAGGAAAGTTTTTTCTGTTTTTTATTGGAATTATTGGAGAAATAAATTCTACTTTAACAGCCAACAAATTGTCCAATATCTATCCGAATTAATTTCACAGTAAAATGTGATTATTGTAAACTATTTTACCACTCATTGATCTTTTTCGTGGTGAAGTAGTAATCTGCCCTTCTATGACAGGAAGTCGACACTGCAAAAAAATCATTTTTGAGGTTTTAATGGCATTTGTACTGCAAGTATGTATAGTTTATACGAGTACAATTGAAATCGTATAAAAACTGAAAGCCCGCAAAAACAGTCGGCATCTCTTTATTGTACATATACAATAATATATAGAATAAAGAGATGCCGACTGTTTTTTCTGGCTTTTAGTTTTTATACGATTTCAATTGTGCTCGTATAAACTATATATAATGTTATGTTAGTATATTTTAATTTTTTTTTACAAAACTTTATTTGTAAATTATATGTATATACAAAACATTGCTATAACAAAAATTATTAACTAAAAATGTAAAATGTAATAAATACATAACATACTATAAAATTCTCTACCACCAAAACAAACATCTTAACATCACTAACATTTCATATAAGGTCTTTTTTAATATCCAAAATTTCTTGTACATTACCTTATATAACTATATATACAAAACATAAGATTAAAAATTAATAAATATATAATTCATAATTCAACACAAAATTCTTCACAACCTTTTAGCAAGCAAACATTTTATCACTAAAATTTCCTATAATGCCTTTTTTAATTTTTAGTAACATGTCCGCTCTAAAATATTTAAAAATTCTTGTACATTACCTTTTAATTATAAATTAAAGTATATCATCGCTGATATATACCAAATAAAAGTATTCGAGTCTTTTTTTTTTATTATTATTATTGATTTTTAGTATCGTATATATATTCTTATAGATATCTAATGACAATTTAAACTTTTCATAAATAATATCCTTTACTTTATTAAAACAGTTTTTTGCATGACCACATTATTTAATTTTGTGATATCAATTTTCTATTACATTGCAATTTTGGCAAATACTTGTATCTGTATCAGACATGTTATGAGTAGGTATGCTAAACCACTATGGGCTCACTTTCAAGATCACGAGCTCCGGATGGCATGTGTCCATCCGAAGAGACCAAAGAGTAGAGATGGAGGTGGGTTCTTCGGGGATTGACCAGAAGCTGTCGAAGAATTCTTAGGTTCGTCAATGACCAGAGTCTTCTGGAGAGTTCTTCTGGGGTCGTCGTCAATGATCAGAGGCTTCGGGAGAGTTCCTCGAGGATCGTCGGCAATGACCAGAGGCTTCTGGAGAGTTCCTCGGGGATCGTCATCAATGCCCAGAGAGTTGTGAAGAGTTCTCAATGACCAGAGGCTTCTGAAGAGTTCTCAATGACCAGAGGCTGTTGAAGAGTACTTAGGATCGACAATGCCGGTCAATATATATATTTCTTTGTAATTCAAGAGAAGATATTATAAAATATGCTCCACATGGTGCCCATTTTGACACACATTTCTATGAGTCTTTGGACTGAGGTTTCTACTGTTCAAATATTGCCGGAGTGATACTTCTAAAAGCATTTATTATCCTTTCCTTCAAATTTTGGATTGTTGTTGGGCATCACGTAGCATGCTTATTATAATACTTAATGAGCGACTGGCTTCCTGTCAGTGCTTCTCTTTATGTTGTTGAACCTAAATTATGCTTATAGCCGTCAGGATTAATAGTAGTAACTCAGAAACACGTATCGGCGGATTCATCCTTTTTTTGCAGGCATTACCCATGATCCTTTTTTCCCTATTATATCTCTTCCCGTAGTAACCTTCATACTTTGTCACTTTAAATCTTGGGTAGGGAATAACACGCAGGTAGCTATAGTTTCCACCGTGGCAATATTGTCTGTTGCCCTGTAAACACGGGGTCTCTCAATTGCAGCAACAAATGAGCGACTGTCAGTGGCTTCCTTTGTGTTGTTGAACCTAAGTTGTGCATATCCTTACAACTTATAGCCGTTATGATTACGAGTAGTGACTCAGAAACACGTGTCGGCGGATTCATCTTTTTTTTGCGGGCATTACCCATGATCCTTTTCTTCCTATTATTTTTAATGCCATTAACATTCACTAATGCTATTGGTTTTTAGTTCGACCATTTTTATTTTGCTATAAAATGTATAGTATACAATATATTAATTTCACGGACAAATATTCTAATACATACTGAAAAATTACTTATTTCTAATTTGTAAAAAGTTAACATGAATTAACTAATGCCGTTCTCACTTATTACATAAGTTTGTATCAAATGTATACTCAACTAAAAAAACTCCTAACTTTTCATTTCTTCCATCTCGTCTGATCCTTTATTTTTCACCTGGTCCTTTACTTCTCTTGTCCTGGGCATTTTTATTCGCAGGGATAGTACTTTGTTTTCTTCTTCACTAGTACTTTACCTTTACTTTATTTTTTTCTTTTCATCCATTCTCTCCTTTTCAGCGTCATGATTTGGCAAAAACCCCATGTCCGTATTTTGTGGTTCCTCTTGTGCACCCTGGTTTAGTCTTTGTATTTGATTTGATTCCTCGTACCATTCCTCTATCACTGGAATTTTATTTGCCAAAGCATCTTTATATGTTCTTTTTACTTGTTCTTGTATTACTTCTACTCTTCTATCTGTAACTATTAGTGCCATTGGTCTTCTGATTTATGTTAATCTGTTATTAGCCTTTTTAGGGCAATCTCTTCTAACATGACCTACATTTTTACAAAACATACATGTTCGAATTTGGTTCGGATAAGTGATCAATGATGTACGTCCTTCTATTGTTAGATACGATGGAATATTTTGCTTTATAGTCATTGTAACTAATCTAACTTTCACAATTATACATTCCTTCACCACTCCATTTTTTGTTCCTGATATTTTTTACTATACCATATCTACTTATTTTTCCTTTATTTTATTATTGTATAACTCAATCGGAAAATTAACGATTTTCACGAACGTCTGTTCTTCCTCTATATAAATTTCATGTACATTTCCCTCACGTCCGTAAAAAATAAACCATTTTTATATTTCTTAATAGTAGTTTGCACCAGCATTTTATTTATTAATTTAATAAACACCTTATTATTTATATGATCAAATTGAATACATTGTACCTGTATCATCATTAAATTCAAATTTTTTATCCACTTCCAGTGTAAATTTTGAAGTTTTTTTATGCACATTTTTAAAGTCGAATGATACAGTATTTTCTCTTTTAATCGCCATCTTAACTTTACAAAACCAAACAATTTATTCAAAATTATGTAAGCAAACTTATCTACACAATTTTTATAGGTCCTTAACACTATCTTGGCAGACCTAAGACTTCACATTAAATTAGGCTACCTCATACTTGCATTTTAGTAAAAACCGATTGCAGATAATGGTTTATTGTTATTAATTTTACATTGTTATTGTGCAATTTAATTTTGGTCACTACATTTTCTTACCTATTTTAACAGATTTTAAAACTTTTTTCTTACTTGTAGTTGAATGGATGTTGTTTCTATTAAAATTTTATTTTATTTATTTTCTTTATAATACAGTAAGGGCCGGTTTATCAATGCTTGGTTAGCTGAATTATCCGTCAGGTAGAGACTTTTGGGCCACTAGAATTCACCCATTTCAGACTAACCGACAAATAATTTTGCTAACTATGCAATGATAAACTGGGCCTTAGTTTTACCCATTTAAAATATGACATAACTACTTGGTGCAAATAATGAAAATAATGTGTAGTGTGTAGTGTATTCGATTAACTTTAATCCTTAAATATCTCGAAAACGGTTGATTTTAGTGACTTCAGACAAGTATACCTTTTTTTTTACTGAGAATTAGTAAATACATCATAATTAAAAAAGGTCCGTACAGCTGTTCGCAAAAAAAATATATCACATTTTTATCATTTAATATATTGTATTTAATGCCCTGTATAACTTATGCTAAAACTAATATAAAATTATAATTTTTCACCACAATACATCTATCTGTACCGATTTTGAACTTGATCTGTTAAATAGTTTTTAAGTTGCACCCAAAAAATCATTTAAAAAAATTTCAATACTGTATCTCATTATTGACCAGGCACAATTTTTGGTTAAAACTTCATATTTTGAGCCATAAAATCTCTAGCTACTCTGTGGCTTATTCTTTATAATACACCCTGTATAAACAAATAAAATTATATGTATCGAGTTTAACCAAAGACCAAAGAAATTCCGTTTCCTAAACATCAGGGAAAAAAATTGTATTATTTTTTTGTTATTTGTATTATTTGTCAGAAGACTGTTCTGCTGATGTAAAGTCACAGGTGTAAAGATTTATTTTATCACTAATAACACTAATAACGGTAAAACTCTACTATTACTTTCTTGTACCTAATATAAAATGTTTCCTTAACCCCCTCTCAAGTCACCGAAGTAACTCGCAGAAAATCCTAGGATTTTGTGTTGAATAAAGAGAGACGAGGCCCTACAATTTGTTGTGGAGTTCGTGTGTATGTGTGTGGGCACACGCACACCAGCACCCTCACAATCACGCACGCACGCGCGCACTCACACACGCGCGCGAGCGTGAGCGTGCGTGCGTGTGTGGCGTGTGCGTATGTGTCAAATTTGGCAGTTAATATTTTCAACAACATTTTAGGTGACACATTAAATTTGGTGAATGTGGTACCACCAGAAGAGACATAATGAATGAAAGAAGAAAATAGGTACAATTTCAGGAAAAAATTTTTTCAAATTTTACTGCATTTCTAGACGAATCTCGACGAATTATAATGGAAAAAGATCTGTCGGCATGTCTGTAGTTTCGCGATAGCAGCCACAGTTTTTGAGATAAAGCTTTCAAATTTGGTACTCATGTTCTAAAGGCCAAAGACAATGAAAATTCGGTGATGAGCAAAATTGGCCAGGAAAGGAGGTCCACGATACCCAAATTTTTTTGTATTTGCCTTTACAAAAAAAATATATTCTTGATGAAAGATTATAAATCATGTCTACTATATCAAGTGAATAAAATATATTTTCCAAGTACTTAAATAAAGCTGTATAAACTGAAATTTTGTACACGGTTGATCTCATAACATGGGGTTATGATAGATTTAACAGTTTGACATTTTAAATGTCTAATTTAGTTATAAAAATGTCAATGTCGATAAGAAGAAATTATTAAAATATATGACATGAGTTATTACTGACAGTATCGAATGACGCTGATAATTAATTATTTAAAAATTTAATTACACATTTCAAAGTACGCTATAAATATTTAATTGAGGTAAGTGAAGAATTAAATAGAATGATTTTTTTAGATCAGAATAATATGTAATGATATAAATCAGAAAGTTATGTGCTGACCACATCAGATATTTTTTTAGATGTAAACGTGGTGTACGAGCCCTAACAGCTATTATATGTTGCGACATACTGTTATTTTTCAGAAACGTGCTTGATTACTTAAATACGTACATGTCGTACATACGATGATTCTAAAACTATCATGATTTTAAAACTGCATATAGCAAAATGTTTGGTTTCATTGTAACTTAGATTTTCTCAAATTTAACATCTTATTTTTTTATTACCGCTAGTTTAATTAATTAATGTAGAAATATGCTGACAACTAAATACATTAAAATAGTCGTTTTGGGAATAGAGATTCATTTAATAAACTCCCCTGTTTTTTTTTATGTTTTGAAGACTATCTGTCAGACTTTTGTCAAAATGTAAATTTGGGAAAATTTAATAATGACAATGAGGAAAAATTAAAATTACCAACATTTAATTACTGTTATTTATTCACTATCAAATAAAATTTGAGTTTTGTTATTTTGATGGACTTTGATTATGTATGATTTGAATTGACATCTTTTTTATGTTTTTGACATGCTAAAAAGATACTCTGACTAACAGTGTCGAGTTCTGATTATCCACCTGAATAAAAAACTCAAATTTTATTTGATAACGAAAAACATTAAATTTTGGTAATTTGCAAGTTAATTTTCGGTAAAATTTTCACATTTTTCCTCTATAATGCACACTTTGTGGATGACGCTGTGTGTTCGTGTATGCGCGCGTGCGCGCGTGCGTGTGCGACGGTAGATCATAAAATCTTTTTATTATAACATAATGATGGCCACTAATTGAACTACACGAACCCCTTGAGCTTCCTAAAGGACAATTACAGCATTATGAAAGATAAATACTATTCGTCGTATAATTTTCTGTTTTATTTTAGGTGGAAAATACATGGGGTCAATTTAAACATTTACTGTGACATATGTGATAAATATTTTGAAACAGCATCAAAATTGAGGCAACATATAAAATACCATGGAGAAAAGAAGTTTGAATGTGATACTTGTGGAGAAAAATTTCTGTATAATTATCTAGCAGAGAAACACAAAAGGAGAGTTCATCTTAACGAACTCCCTATAAAATGTGATCTGTGCGATAAAAGATTTGCCAATAACTATCATCTGCAACAGCACGAAAAAGTTGTTCATCTCGGTGTGCGACATCCTTGTTATACCTGTAATAAAGTGTTCACAACCGTTAAGTACCTCAAGGAGCATGTAAAAAAAGACTCATGATCCCAGTTATCAAAAACCCCAAATCCGATGCCTAGAGTGCCCAAAAGTTTTTGAAAGTGTTCGAACATATAGGGTACATTTAACAAGTCACAGTGGCGAAAATAAAAACATATGTGATATATGCGGAAAAGTTGTAACTTCCATATTTTCTCTCAGGAATCATATGAGAAAACATACTGGTGAGAAACCTCATCAGTGCGAATTCTGTGAGAAACGGTTTGTAGATAGACAGGCATTAACCACCCATCGGCGAGTTCACACGAAAGAAAAACCTTTTATCTGTAATATATGTCAAAAAAGTTTTACTCAAAAAGTCACATTGAATGTTCATATGCGTTGTCATACTGGAGAGAGACCTTACGTCTGTCAAATTTGTACAAAACATTTTATTACGAAAACAGTGCTAAAAAATCACAAATGCAAAGGGTTCCCAAATAATTTATAATTTCTTGTTACTAGCTTTGATAATTTCAAAGACTGTATGCGGCGCGGTCACATGTACTGGGTGTACCACTTAAGATGTGAGTCCAAATGAAAACTTTATTGTAGTAGATATAGATAAAACTCGTATACGGAAGTCTTTGTATATAAATTGGACTACAAATTACTTTATTCAAAACCTATACAGAATGTTAAAGTTTTCTCTGGTAAAAAAAGTTGTATCTTTTTAAATGGAACACTCTATATATTGTTATATTTTTTGGAATATTTGTGAAAAATACCTTTCAAGAATATAAACATTTAGGGTATACACTCAATATGTCATGAAATACGGAGTGATCAAGATTCCAAATAATCGATATACAATGAAATTTGTTTGATTTTTTTTTTTTTCGTTTCTTCAGTAATAAGGATAATTTGTTACTTTGTCTATGGCGTCTGAAGAGTAGATATGTAATGTTGAGCACTCTGTATTTCATGAGACATTAAGATTGTACCCCAACAGGTTTATATTTTTGAAAAGAACTTTTTTCAAGGATTCCCAAGTTACAATAATATATAGGGTGTTCTATTTAAAAAAATGAACATTTTATTTGTCCAGGGAAAATTTGTACATCTTGTATAAATTTTGAATACATTAATTTGTAGTCTGATTGATATACAAAAACTTTCGATTAAAACTTTTTTCTGCATCTAAGATAATAAAGATTTTATTTGGACTCACGTCTTAAGTGGTACACCCGGTATATTAGGTTAATTCGCTTATCTTTCTGCAAGCCATAACGACTAAACTATTATATATATAAATATGATATTTGGAATATTGCAACTACTACTTTAAAGGACTCCAGACTTCACTCTTGCTGTGATTTTGTCATTTCCTATTCAACCGTTGAGCAACCGGATGGTATGGAATGGAACATCCTATATATTATTTATTGCAATATCGGAAAAATCGCTAAATTCTAATTAAATTAGTGTATATACGTGGGGTCAATCTTAAATATCTAAAGAAATACAGATAACACTAGTTAACACGCCTTTTGTCCCAAACAAAAAAATTTACGTTTCCTATATATTTTTGCACCACGCTTCAACAGATTTTCTCACCTTCACCTTTCTCACCCATAGTTTTTGTGTTCCAGTATATTCATATACCATTGTATGATATATCTGTATAAGTACGGGTACAATATGGGGCCTTTAAAACAAAAAGTTAATAGAATACACCTATCCTTACTTTTGGAATGAGAAGCCTAGATAGGAGAGTCAGTACAAGCCTGCTTTAATGGGTTTTTCAATACTGTAATAATATACAAGGCGTTCCATTTAAATAAGCATAATTTGCCCTCATTTCCGGTTAAAGCGAAAGTTATGTTAACGCATTAAGAATGCAGTCTAGGCCACTATATAATATATTACTGATAGTCCAAATTTCATATTTATATCTGCAATGGTAATAGCTGTTACGACTTGTAAAAAAGATAAAGGAATCGCCCTGTATAAACAGGATATTTCAGAGAACATCCGCCAAAATTGAATCATGAATTTTTGTCGAAAAATAAGTCGAAAATTTCATATACATGTATGCCCTAAACGGCTTCGTTTTTAAGATACAGTATTTACAAAGAATTAAAAAATGCTTAAAACTGAAAAAATTTCAAAATTAAAAATACGAAATTACAGCGCCGGTCTAGCCTTTGATCAGGGTAGAGCGAGATTGTTTTTGGCGCCCTTTGGTCGACCTTTCACTTTCACGTTAATTCTACTTCGGTTTTATGTTAAATAAATAATAATTCCAAAATTTTCAAAAATCAACTTTTATTGCAAATATCAACACTTATTGAATTTAAATTAAATTAAGTAGCTCTAATTAGTCTACTTCTGCTTCTTTAACACTCAGAAAGATTTTACTGCTATATAATTAAATTATTATTTGGGTTAATTTCAATCAGTCACTATATAATAAAATCTGTTACCTATGTAGCTATTTCAATAACATAATTAAAAGAACACATAATATTATATTTCTTATATCGATCAAGATTAAAAATTAAATTATTTTTCCTTTGGCTTTTTGGCCCTGTGGCGCTAGAGCGACCGCTCCTCTCGCTCTAACCCAGGGCGCCTACGAAATTATATTTAAATTTCGTTTCATAATTCGTAATTGATAGCGACAAATTTTGTTTAATTCATTTTAATTTTTCATGAATATGTCATTGGCCAAGCTTTTAATTTCTTTGCAAATCTGGGTGGGGTAAAAAATTAAGCAGTAAAACATTTCTTTAAACTTTTCTCCAAAACGGTACTTCGTACGGAGATATCTTTTGTGTCATTTTAATGAGTAATGTCTCAGGAGTTATTAAACTGAATAGAAAACAGTACTATATCATATTTTTCCATATAAATATTATCGATGTTGATCCTATGCACGCATGTAAACATCTGATTATACGTAAAAGCGCCTACTTATACGATACTAATATGTGCCAAAACAAAGCATTTTTGAGTTTATTTTTTAAAACGTTTTTTTTATGTTCGACACCCTGTATCTTCTAAACAAACCGACTTAGAAGATAAGCGTATATGACGGTTTTAACTTTTTTTTTTCAAAAAATCATGCATTAAAATTTGACGGATATTTTTTGAAACACCCTGTATAAAGGGATAAGACGTAACATTTTCTGACATTCCAGACTTGACCCTAAGTCCTATAAAAATTTGTTTATGTAATACACCGCTGAATACTGGGAAGCAGTGGCGGCTGGTAAAATTTAAGTTCTGCTGATCTTAATAATAGAACATGGGACCCATGCACTCCAAGCAGTATTTAATGAATGACTATTAAATAAAAGTTTAGCAGAAAAAAAAATTGCGATTAAAATTTGCGAAAAAAAAGTTGCACAAACTATCATTATTTCTCAGAAGTTTGGAAAATATTTGTAAAATATTTTTTTTACACTTGTCGACAGATGTAAAATTTCATAAAATATATTGATTTTTTTTCTGATTTTTTAAATTTACATGTTCAAAAATTAATCTAAAATATATTGCCTGTCTTAGCTTTTGTTTGCCAATTGAAAAATTAATTCAAATTAGAGACAGTTCAATCAGTCGGTGCCCCGGTGAATCAATACAAGACACAATTTATCTCCATGGCAATCTTCGAGGATACTTTTTTTCATCGCACTTTATCCCACAATCACATGATGAAATACGTTGATTTTAAAGAACTAAATTTGATGTAAGTAAAATAATTGAAAGGTGTCCGGTTCAAACATGCTGAGCGCCAAAATTACAAAACTGAGATGTCTTCTGAAAACTACATTTTTATGGTCTATTTTCCAAAAGGTAATACATAAACTAATTTAACTTTTACCATTCATATTAGATTAAACAATTTAGTTTATTTCTTAAGAATTTTATTTAAATTATCAAAAAAAAATTAAATGAATATAAATCATTTAAGAAACCTGCTGAAAAAAAGTAAAATTGTTGAATTAATTAATTAATTAATTAATTAACTAATTAATTTTATAATATACTAGTTAATAGAAGCCTAAAAATGATTAATATTGAAAACAAACATTTTATTAAATGCTAAACTAAGCACTGAGTGAAATAAATATTGTTAATAATAAATTATTATTATTCGGCTCGATGGCTTATTTGTACTTAAATGAGGCATAATTTATACCTGTCGCCGTCTTTAGTATTTTTTTGTAACGATTCAAGATGAGCTGGGCACTTAGCATTTTTCTGGGACATAACCAATAGCACACAGAATATTTTTACCTAAATATCTCAAAATAAGACAAGTTGGCACAGCATGTTTAAACCGGACACCCTTCAATTCATTTCAGAAAATGATATTGTAAGAATGAACATAACTATACACCGGTAATTTTCCGTGAGTCCCGACCAGCATCCCAAAGGTTTGTCAAGCTCCCATAAGACAGGCATACACTATATAGTTTGCCGGAAGACCGGTCTTCCGGCCGTCAAACCTGTAATTTAAACCTGTACCCTCTGCTCAGGCATATACGCTACGTTTTTGCAACGGGTTTTGTTCAGTGTTAAAAGTAGTGTGGTGAAGAGTTATCACGCGATGACTTCTGAAGAAGACTTAATGTTAATAGGATTGGCAGACACTTCGCCAATATAACGATGTGGTTTGCCTTCCGGTAAACTGTATTGTGTATAGGACGGCATATACGATATAGTTTATCAGAAGGCAGGCCTTTCGGTTTGCAGACCGGAAGACAAACCACATCGTTAGTAGTTGTATTGGCCGGAAGGCCCGGCCTGAACTCTCGGCCTCCCGAAAAACTGCCAACGCTTGAAATTTTGCCTTCCGGCTCGCCTTCTCGTATACAAGTCGGATCGTGTATATGTCTGGAATAGGTACAGGCCAAGAGTACCGGTTGTACCACCTAAGATGTAAGTCCAAATAAAAACTTTATTATTTTAGATAAAGAAAAGATACTTATACGAAAGCTGTTGTACATCAATCGTACTACAAACTAATGTATTTAAAACTTATACAGGATGTTCAAATTTTCCGTGGTCAAATAAAGCTTTATTTTTTTAAATGGAACACCCTATATATTATTACACTACATGTTTATAGCAAAGTGACTGCCAATCCTATTGACAATAAGTCTTCTTCAGAATAATAACTCTTCAACACACTATTTTTAACACTGAACAAAACCTGCTTCAAGAACGTAGCGTATATGCCTGAGCAGAGAGCACAGGTTTAACCTCCCGGTTTGGCAGTCGGATGACCGGTCTTCCGGCAAACCGTATCGTGTATGCCGTTCTATAGGAAAGGACGGTGTGTGCGCAGAGATATCTTGGCCGTGTTTATTCAGTATTCAGTTTACTTACAAACGTCAGAGTGCGTAGACATATGACGCGGGGATAAAAATAAATAGTAACAACTATGGTGACAGTATCAAGGAGGACGCGAAAAATCAGAACGTGTGGATTTGTGTTAAAGAAGCTAGGGATTTTAAGGGACATAAAATCGTTATTGCTATTATCCGTATTTTAAATATTATTCAGAGTACACCTCCACTGTTAATATCTTACTTAATTATCTTTGCCTGCTATGCTTTGCCGAACATTTATCTACTGTATATCCATCGTGGTGTACATATATAGTTGTTAAAAACTCAAAATAAAGGACAAAATATACTACTAAAGTTTTTTATTTTCCTTTCCAAATCCTGTTGGGTGGTACAACGAAGTTTATGTTGAAACAAGTATATATTAAATGTTTCTTAAAAATGTTAAAAATGTTTCCTAAAATTTTTATTTTAAGAATTTTGATTTTATTATTTGTCTTTTTTTCCAAAGATAATTCGTAGTTATCTGTGTCCTTTCATTGCAAGTATGTAAATATCATCTATTTTAGCAGTTTTTTATTCTATAATGATTTATGTACATTTTAGGAAAAGGGAACACAGTGATGAATCCAAAATTTTTTATTGTAACTTATGCGGAAAGAATTATCCCAACTTAAAAAAATTGAAATTGCACAGAAAAACACACAATGATAAAAATATTCCATGTGAACTATGCGGGAAAAAATTTCGAATTAATTCTTTGTTGGAAAAACATAAAAAACTTGATCACTTGAAAGAAATTAAATATTTCAATTGTCAACATTGCGATAAAAAATGTCGCAATACTACTCAACTTAGGTTACACATAGAAAACGTCCATCTAAACAAATACAAATTTTATTGTAGTAAATGTCAGCGAGGATTTAATCATCAGTCGGGGCTCAACAAACATTTCCAAAATGTACACAAGAATGTTCGTTTTACGTGCAAGTATTGTAATAAAGTTTTCAGGGATCAACAGTATTTCAAATCCCATTTTATAACCCACGACCTTAATTACAAACAGGTCGAATTTCGATGCACAGAGTGTTCAAAAGTCTTAAAATGTCAAATGTCATTAAATGTTCATATGAAAAGCCATAGTGGTGAAAATAAAAATGTTTGTGATATTTGTGGAAAAATTGTGACCTCAAAAAGTAGTTTAAAGCATCATATAAGAACCCACACGGGAGAAAAACCTTTCCCATGTAACTACTGCGAGAAACGCTTTATAAACAGAAAACATTTAGTAACTCATGAACGAGTTCACACTAAAGAAAAGCCATTTATATGTAAAATATGTCAAAAAGGCTTTACCCAAAAGGGAACTTTGAACGTACATATGAGATATCATACAGGGGTGAAACTTTATGACTGTTTAGTATGTTCAAAAAAATTTGTTACAAAAACTTTGCTGAAGGATCACCATTGTAAAGGAACTGAAAAGAGTAACTGATACCATGGACATTTTTATTTGTACCGCTTGTATCCTACATCATGTTTTCTTGATTACAACAAAATAAAATTTTGTTTATAGGTATTTGTGTATTTATTTTTTTAGAATAAAAACGAATGTCACACTTTTTAATTTTGATTAAAACGAGAAATAGGAAACCTCTAAATAGACAATCATAACAATGTCACCAATGGGTACGGATATTTTATTTTTAAAAGCCTTCACCCATAACTTTGACGTAATAATTAGAACAAAATATGACCAGGTAATCCTAAAGTCGGTTGAAATCCTTGGTATGGTGCTAAGACCGGCGATAGATGAACGACAAGGCCTCAACGACGTTGCATTCAATATAGTAATATAAAGTCTCAGGTCTCGGCCACACTGATGAGTGGGCGGGCGTCAAGCGGGAGGTAAGCGAGTGAGCGAATTCTTTATATACCCAACTAAAACACAAGTGGTTACACTAAACTTCCGCGTGCGGGCGATATTTATACGTGCATCGAGCGATTTATTAAAAAACAAATTTGTTTGAATTTAGAGCATACGAATAGTGTCATCGGGTCACCGAATTTTGTCGATAATGCCGGATATAATAAAACAAGTAAATATGTGGTGAGTTTTATGCTTATGTAGCCAGTATTATTTCAATTATTGTGAACAGTTACCGTGTGAAAATTATTTTTATTTTCGTAATTCAGAACTTTATTTAGTAAAAAATTGAATGTACTTATAGGATATTCAAAGAACCTGTCGGGGAATAGGATGCGTGCCATATTTTCGAGATTCCTTCAAAAATAAATTCCACTGCATATAGGTGCTACCATTCATCAAAATTATTATTTTTACTCTAGATAATGACATATTTGCAAAACCGACAGCGACAAGTAAACAAGAGAAATCAAACAATCCCGCAATTGCGATGTGTTTTATCGCCCTCAGTATGTCCACAAATTCGCCTTACGAATAGTCACTCGCTCGCTCATCGCCTGTTCTTCAGTCTGGCCGAGACCTTATACTGACTACCAGCGGCTTTGCTTTTGTATAATGGGACCGCACTGGTAGATTGCAACTATTTTTCTTACAAAGCCATAAATAATTTTATAATTTTATTCGCTTAAACTCTACGTTACAATTATGCAACAAAGTAGTTGTAAATAAGTTGATTATGCATATACCTACGCACCACTGATCTGCTGAACATTGAAACAAAATTATTTATGGCTTTGACCCTTTAATAAGAAAGTTGCAATCTACCAGCAGCTGTCTGACTATAACATACAGTAAGGTATCATCTGCCGTATGGCGGCAGCTCGCCGCCCTTTGCAACATGTAGAGACTCTTTTGCAACAGACCATTTCGCTGCGCTGCTTATGATACACTGAATGTCGGCGACCGACTTACGGTACCGCATCGCAAATACACACTCTCGTAAAACTATGTATATTACACAATTCGCAGAACTGTCGCAAATTTATAACATGCATATTCTAACGTAAGGTGTCACATCTGCGGCGACCTCGCAGTTCACCGTAGATATTGGGCCAGCGACAAATTAGCAGCAAGACCGCACAGCGTATCTGCGAATATAGTAACATACAATACCAACTTACGTAAGGTGTCAAAATTTGCAATAAGACTACCACAGCACTGCCGCCAGTCTGTCGCAGACCTATGAACAATACATCACAACAAGTGCGACGGAGTCCATTGTTGAGACAGAGACGATACACGCTGAAATCGAAGATCAGCGAGCTGCAGCTGTGACACTTTTCTGTCGCAAACTTTATCTGCTATCTGACGTAAGGCTGTGATTAGAAAAATTGCGGCAGCGCTAATCTATCATGGTCTAACATTAAATAAATCTAAAATATAGCGTTTTGTCAACCAAAGTTACATAATCTTTGGATAATTATCATGTTTCTAATTAACCTGAAATTACTAATACGTATCTTATAATTGCCCTTAAAGGCACGCTTATCTGTTTCTCAATATTTGATATGGGCTCTATGATCTTTAAATCTAGTTTGGATTGATCGCCTCGTTTGTCTAACATTTGATTTAAGTTTTACTGCTAAGTTTTTAAATCCTCGACTGTTCATTTATTCCAATTTCGTCCATATGTCTAGATGATGCTAATTTGATTGGCCAAACGGGCATCGAGTACGGTGTTGTGTTTTTTTGTTTGTGAAAGCTACTACATTGTTTTTGATAGATTAAAGTTTCCAACTCACGTTAGGAGTGTCACTTGTTATGTTTTGCAAAACATTAATTAGGTATGTAAAATTCAGTTCAAACTTATTTGCAACATAAAAAACATCAGCATCTCTAATACCTTTACCGCCGTCAAAGGTGCCGACGTTTTTTATGTTCCAAATAAGTTTAAAGTAAATTTTTAAATTTTAGAGATTCTTGTTTTCGTGTAGATTTTTGGCCGCGATGAGCAGTTAGTTGTTCCTTATATACTCAATTTCATATCCCATTACTTAAGTTACAGTGCGCTGATGAGAAACACCAGTGTCGATAGCTACGCCGTATTTCATTTTGTAGTATGAAGCATGATTTTTATTATTTTTTAAAATTAAACACCTTAGGTAATACAACCTCCTGTATCCCTGAAGGTACCTTGTGTGGGAGAGAGCTACTCTGCAAATGCTTACTTTTTTGGATTTATTTATAAGTTTGGGTATGCTACTCATTTCCAAGGAACTATTAATTAATTGAAGCCTGTTATTTATTAATTTTAATAGTTATTGTGTGGATTATTGGGATGAAAGACGGTAGATCATAAAATCTTTTTATTATAATATAGTGATGGACATTAATGGAATTACACGAACCCATTGAGCTACCTAAAGGCAATTACAGCATTTTGAGAGATAAATAGTGTTCGTCATATAATTCGCTGTTTTATTTTAGGTGGAAAATACATGGTGTCAATTTAAACATTCATTGTGACATATGTGATAAATATTTTGAAACAGCATCAAAATTGAGGCAACATACAAAATATCATGGAGAAAAGAAGTTTAAATGTGATACGTGTGGAGAAAAATTCCTGTATAATTGTGTAGCAGAGAAACACAAAAGGAGAGTTCATCTTAACGAACACGCTATAAAATGTGATCTGTGCGATAAAAGATTTGTCACTAACTATCTTCTGCAACAGCACGAAAATGTTGTTCATCTCGGTGTGCGACATCCATGTAGTACCTGTAATAAAGTGTTCACAACCGTTCAGTATCTCAAGAGGCATGTAAAAACTCACGACCCCAATTATCAAAAACCCCAAATTCGATGCCTAGAGTGCCCAAAAGTTTTTGAAGGTAATCGAGCATATAGGATACATTTAACAAGTCATAGTGGCGAAAACAAAAACATATGTGATATATGTGGAAAAGTTGTAACTTCCATATTTTCTCTCAGGATTCATATGAGAAAACATACTGGTGAAAAACCTCATCATTGCGAATTCTGTGAGAAACGGTTTGTAGATAAACGGGCATTAATCACCCATCGGCGAATTCACACTAAAGAAAAACCTTTTATCTGTAATGTATGTCAAAAAAAGTTTTACTCAAAAAGTCACATTGAATGTTCATATGCGTTGTCATACTGGAGAGAGACCTTACGTCTGTCAAATTTGTACAAAACATTTTATTACGAAAACAGTGCTAAAAAATCACAAATGCAAGGGGTTCCCAAATAATTTTTAACTACTTGTTACTAGTTTTATTAATTTCAACGACTGTACGCCGGCAAGGTAGCTGGTACCGGGTGTACCACTTAAGATGTAAGTCCAAATGAAAACTTTATTATCTTAGTAGATATAGATAAAACTCGTATACGAAAGTTTTTGTATATAAATCGGACTACAAGTTACTTTATTCAAAGGGGATGAGGTATGGACATCCGTTTAATATCCGATATTTCATCAGTGAAGTTAAGCAGCACTGATCGAGTCCGGCATGAGGATGAGATAGCTCATCTGGGCTTCGCTCGGAGGCCGTGCCTTAGGCAGAGGCGAGCCCTGGGTGAAGAGACCGTCACTTCAGGCGAGGCCCGCGGTAGTTGACAGTCGAGGACCGTTTGAGTCCACGCTAAATGTAGGTTTCTAGGTAAAAAGGGCCCATTGTTTGCTAGTAAAATAGTAGTATACTACTACTACACTTATAAAACCTATGCAGAATGTTAAAATTTTCTCTGGTAAAAAAAGTTATCTTTTTAAACTGAACAACCTATATATTGTTATTTTTTGGAAACTTCCTGAAAAAATGCTTTTCAAAAAATATAAGCATCTTGGGGCATATCCAATGTCTCATGAAATATAGAGTGGTCAAGATTCCAAATAATCGATGCACAATGAAATTTGTATAATTTTTTTTTTTCGTTTCTTTAATAATAGAGATAATCTGTTATATTGGCTATGGCATCTGAATAGTAGATATGAAATATCGAGCATTCTGTATTTCATGAGACATTGAGATTGCACCCCAACAGGTTTATATTTTTGAAAAGCAAGGATTCCAAAATGACAATAATATATAGGGTGTTCCATTTAAAAAAATAAACGTTTTATATATCCAGGGAAAATTTGAACATCCTGTATAAATTTTGAATACATTAATTTGTAGTCTGATTGAAACTTTCGAATAGAACTTTTTTTCTGTATCTAAGATAATAAAGATTTCATTTGGACACTCACGTCTTAAGTGGTACACCCGGTATATTAGGTTAATTCCCTTATCTTTCTGCAAGCCATAACGACTAAACTATTATAGATATAAATATGAAATTTGGAATATCACTACTATATTATATAGGACTTCACCCTTGCTGTGATTTTGTCACTTCCTATTCAACCGTTAGGCAATCGGAATGGTATGGAATGGAACATCCTATAAAAAAAAAAAAAAAAAAAAAAAAAAAAAAAAAAAAAAAAAAAAAAGGGGGGGAAAAAAAAAAAAAAAAAAGAGGGGGGAAAACACAAACACCCCCGCTTTTTGGCCCGGAAAAAAAAACCCCGGGGCCTATAATTTTTTGCCCCCCGCGCAAACGGGCTCCCCCCCCCCCCCCCCCCCCTAAAAGTTTTTGGGTTCCAGTATATGATTCATATACTATTATGTACGACATATCTGTTTAAGGACCGGGACAATTATGAGGCCTCTAAGACAAGAAGTTAATAGAAAGTAAGAATAGGTGATTCTTACTTTTGAAATGATAAGTCTAGATAGGAGAGTCAGTACAAGCCTGCTTTAATGGGTTTTTCAATACTGCAATAATATACAAGGCGTTCCATTGAAATAAGCATAATTTGCCCTCATTTCCTATTAAAGCGGAAGTTATGTTAACACGTTAAGAATGCGGTCTAGGCCACTATATAATATATTATTGATATTCCAAATTTCATATTTATATCTGCAATGGTAATAGCTGTTACGAAGCTTGTAAAATGATAAAGGAATCACCTTGTATAAACAGGATGTTTTAGAGAACATCCGCCAAAATTGAATTATGAATTTTTGTCGAAAAATAAGTCGAAAATTTCATATACATTTATGCCCTAATCAGCTTCGTTTTTAAGATACAGGATTTACAAAGAATTAAAAATGCTTAAAACTGAAAACTTTCAAAATTAAAAATACGAAATTATATTTAAATTTCGTTTAATAATTCGTAATTGATAGCGACAAATTTTGTTTAATTCATTTTAATTCATCATGAATATGTCTTTGGCCGAGCTTTTAATTTCTTTGCAAATCTGGGTGAGGTCAAAAATTAAGCAGTAAAACATTTCTTTAAATTTTTCTCCCAAACAGTACTTCGTACGGAGATATCTTTTATGTCGTTTTAATGAGTAATATCTCAGGAGTTATTAAACCGAATAAAAAACTCTACTATATCATATTTTTCCATAAAAATATTATCGATGTTGATCCAATGCACGCCAGTAAACGTCTGATTATACGTAAAAACGCCTATTTATACGTTACTAATATGTACCAAAACTAAAAATTGTTGGCATTTTTTGAAGAAATCGTTTTATTTTTAAATTTCGGCACCCTGTATCTTATAAACGAAGCGACGTTTAGAATATAAGTGTATATGAAGTTTTCGACTTATTTTTCGCAAAAAATCATGCTTTAAAATTTGGTGGATGTTTTCTGAAATACCCTGTATAAAGAGGAAAGACCTAACATTTTCTGACATTCCAGACTGGACCGTTAATCATATAAAAAATTGTTTATGTAATATGCAAATCAATTATATTAAAAACAATCTTTTTATTTAATACCAAACTAAGCACCGAGTGAAATAAATATTGTTAATAAATGATTATTCGACTCGGTGGCTTATTTGTACTGAAACAAGGCATGATTTGTAGCCGCCACCGTCATATTAGTATTTTTTTTGTAACGGATCAAGACGAACTTGACGACTTGACACTTAAGCATTTTTCTGGGACATAATGTTTTTATCTAAATATCTTAAAATGAGAAAATTTGGCACTTAGTATGTTTGAACCGGACACACTTCAATTTATTTCAGAAGAAAAAAATTGTAAGAATGAACATAACTAGACAACGGTAATTTTTCCCGAGTCCCGACCGACATGCCAACTGACACGTCGAGCTCCCATAGGAAAGGACAGTGCGTGCGCAGAGATATCCTGACCGTGTTTATTCAGTATTCAGTTCACTTACAAACGTTAGAATGTGTAGACATACGGCACGAGAATAAAAATAAATAGTAACAACTATGGCGACAATATCACAGGGGACGCGAAAAATCAGTACGCATGGATTTGTGTTAACGAAGCCATGGATTTTAAGGGACGTACAATCGTTAATGCCATTATCCATATGTTATTTTGAGTACACCTCCACTGTTAATATCTTATTTAATTATCTTTGCCTGCTATGTTTTGCTGAACACTTATCTGCTGTATATCTATCGTGGTGTACATATATGGTTGTTGAAAGATCAAAATAAAGGATAGAATATACCAAAGTTTTTCTTTTGCCTTTCCAAATCCTGTTGGATGGTACAACGAAGTTTATGTTGAAACAAGCATGTATTAAAATGTTTCTTAAAAATGTTAAAATGTTTCTTAAAATTTTAGTATTTTAAGAATCTGGATTTTATTATTTGTCTTTTCTCTCCAAAGATAATTCGTGATTAGTTACTTGTGTCCTTTAATTTTAGGTATGTAAATATCATCTATTTTATCAGTATTTTATTCTCTAAGGATTTATTTACATTTTAGGTAAAGAGAACACAGTGATGAATACAAAATTTTTTATTATGACATGCGGAAAGAATTATCCCAATTTAAAAAAAAATTAAATTGCCCAGAAAAACACACAATGAAAAAAATATTATATGTGAACTATGCGGGAAAAAATTTCGCATAGTTCCGCACCTACTCATTGGGGAAGATATTATATTCCTAGTATATGGTTTCGCTGAAAGGTGACTTATCATGTATCGGCAATATTTTAACTTGCCGCGCGGGCCTCATTTCGTCGGTTGGACAGTATTATTGTGTTTAGTTAATATTCGCAAACTATGACAAAAATGACAAAATACAAAATAAATCAGGTTTTATGATATTTCTAAATTAAGCAGGCGTCGTTGGCCACCTGTTTCAGATTTCAACGACATTTGAAAGAAAAGAAATGCATATTAGTTGATTATCCGATTAATCGGTTAATCGAATGACTGGTTATCCGGATAACCGATTATTCGAATATTCGGTTATTCAAATAATCGGTTATTCGAATAAGAGGTTATCCGAATAACCGGTTTCGCGGTTAATCGGTTACTCGGTTAACCACTTCGTTACGATTGTTTAGTATGTTCAAAAAATTTTTTTTAGAAAGCTTTACTGAAAGATCACCATTGTAAAGGAACACAAAAGAGTAGCTGATACCATGGACATTTTTATCATGTTTTCTTGATTACAACAAAATAAAATATAGGTATTTGTTTATTAATTTTTTACAATAAAAACGAATGTCACACTTATTAATTTTAATTAAAACGAGAAATAGGAAGCCCCTAAATAAACAATCATAACAATCGTCACCAATGGGTACGGATATTTTATTTTTAAAAGCTTTCACCCATAACTTTGACGTACTAATTAGAAGAATATATGACCAGGTAATCCTAAAGTCGGTTCAACTCTTTGGTGTGGTACTAAAACCGGCGATAGACAAACGACAAGGCCGCAACGACGTTGCATTAAATATTGTAATATATAACAAAGAAGGTTTAGTGCCATATTCCCCAAAAAGAAACAATTATGCAGCTACGGACACGTGTTTTGGAGTTATTGCCCCTCATCAGCGTAGCGTAGCTAAGGAATTAGATCTACGATGGGATAGATCAGGTGGAAATGAGCAATACACATAGAGCTCTGTGTGTTGACTGTGCTCATCGAGGCCCCAAATGTGGCACATGGGAACATGAAGACACTAATTGAGTACTGTCTACTGTACTTTCCAGCTTTATTTTAGTTCTTGTTCCTGATCTATCCTAACGTAGATCCAATTCCTTAGCTACGCTACGCTGATGAGGGGCAATAACTCCAAAACACGTGTCCGTAGCTGCATAATTGTTTCTTTTTGGGGAATATGGCACTAAACCTTCTTTGTTTTATTTTGAACCCCAATAAATCTATCTTGTTTTATTGTAATATATCTTAGGTCTCGGCCAGACTGAAGAGCGGGGGTAAGCGAGTGAACGATTTTTTTTATACACCCGACTTGAATACAAGTGGTTACACTAAACTTCCGTGTGCGGGCGATATTTAAGGGTGCAGCGAGCGATTTATTAAAAAACAAATCTGTTTGAATTTGGAGCATGCGAATAGTGTCATGGGGTCACCGAATTTTGTCGAATAATGCCGAATATAATAAAACAAGTAAATATATGGTGCGTTCTATGCTTATTTAGCCAGTATTATTTCAATTATTGTGAACAATTACTGTGTGAAAATTATTTTTATTTTTGTAATTCAGAACCTTAGTAAAAAATCGAATGTACTTATTGGTATACGTAGATATTCAAAGAACCTGTCGGGAAAATGTCTTAATTCAAAATACAGGTGATAATATCTCCAAATGTCTGCCTTCTTTTATTAATAGAGATTCCGTCAAAAATAAATTCTACTGCATATAAGAGCTACCATTCATCGAAATTATTATTTCTACTCTAGATAATGACATATTTGCAATACCGACAACGACAAGTAAACAAGATAAAATGAACAATCCTTCAATTGCGATATGTTTTATGGCCCTCATGTCCACAAAATCGCCTTGCGAATATTCGCTCGCTCGCTCGCTCATCGCATTGAAACAAATAAAATTATTTATGGCTTTGACTCTTTAAGAAGAAAGTTGTAATCTACGAGCAGCTGTCCGACTATAACATACAGTAAGATATCATCTGCCGGATGGCGGCAGCTCGCCACCGTTTGGTTGCAGTATGTAGAGACTCTTCTGCAACGGACAATATCGCTGCGCTTCTTATGATACACTACTGAGTGTCGGCGACCGACTTGCGGTACCGCATCGCAAATATACACTTGTAAAACTATGTATGTTACAAAATTCGCAGAATTTATAACATGCATATTCTAACGTAAGGTATCACATCTGCGGCAACCTCGCAGTTCGCCGTAGATATTGGGCCAGTGACAAATTAGTAGCAAGACCGCACAACGTTTCTGCGAATATAGTAATATACAATACTATCTTACGTAAGGTGTCAAAATTTACAATAAGACTACCACAGCACTGCCACCAGTATGTCGCAGATCTAAGAACAATGCATCACAACAACTGCGGCGAAGTCCCTTCTTGAAACAGAGACGATACATGCTGAGATCGAAGATCAGCGAGCTGCAGCTGTGACACCTTTCTGTCGTAGACTTTACCTGCTATCTGATGTAAGACTGATGTAAAAAAAATTGCGGCAGCGCTAATCTGTCATTGATCTAACATTAAATAACTCCAAAATACAGCACACTATACAGGACGCACGTTTTGTCAACCAAAGTTACATAATCTTTGGATAATTATTATATGTTTATAATTGTATTTGAAGGCACGCTTATCTGTTTCTCAATATTTGACATGCTCTTTAAATCTAGTTTGGATTGATCGCCTCGTTTGTCCAACATTTATTCTAATTTCGTCCATATCTCTAGATGATGCTAATTTGATTGGCCAAACGGGCATCTAATACGGTGTTGTGTTTTATTTGTTTGTGAAAACTACTTGTGCTTGTGATAGATTACAGTTTCCAACTCACATTAGGGGTGTCACTTGTTATGTTTTATAAAACATTAATTAGGTATGTAAAATTCAGTTCAAATTTGTTTGCAACATAAAAAAACATCAGCCTCTATCACCGTCAAAGGTACTGACGTTTTTTATGTTCCAAATAAATAGTTAAATAAATTCTACAGATTCGTGTTTTCGTGTAGATTTTTGGTCGCGATGAACAGTTAGTTGTTCCTTATATACTTCATTTCATATCTCATTACTTAAGCTGTAATGCGGTGATGAGGAACAATAATTCCGAAATACCGGTGTCAATAGCTACGCCGTATTTCATTTTGAAGTATATAGCACGATTCCCCTCTATTAGTTATGTCTTCTGTAGTTATAGAAAATGCAACATAATATACCGAGCTGGTCGTGCTACTGCAACAAGACTGGTTATAATGCGAAAAAAGAATTGAGTTAATGCAAATCGTTAATGATAAAGAAGAACAGTTAGAATTTGCGTTGATTTCAATGTTGTAAGAGGCGGACCGCCCGCGCCCGCTCGAGCATTCAGTCAGTCGATGTGGATAATGTGCGGATATGTTAATCTGTCAATATTATTACAAGTATCTTTATTCTCATCTTAATGCATTATAAATACTTTTGAAATTTTAGTCTGGCAAGCTGTGCGTATACTATAGTTATCGGATACCCGCTTCGATGTTGGAAACTAAAAACAAAGGTGCAAATTATGTTGTATATCAATATGTGCATTAATTTAATTTAAAAACGAACAGCATAGTTCTATATTTTTATTTAATTCATTAAGGTTTTTTTACATATTTTAATATTTGTTTGTATTTTCTCAGTGTATTTATAATTTAACTTTTGCGATTTTCTTTTCTTTTTTTTCGCTAACGAAAAGTTAGTGAAAAGTGGCTAAATATGTAATGCTCCAATGATTTTTATATATTCTAGGGATGTAGAAGAAAGTAAGGAATTATTGATTTTTAAATGTAATCCATGCGGAAAGACTTATTCTAATATTAAAACTCTGAGGTTGCATATGAGGACACACACAGAATTTCAGTGTACAGAATGTTCAAGAATTTTTAAAACTTCCCAGGCATTAAATGCTCATATGAAGAAGTACACAGTTAAGAAAAAAAATTCTGTGATGTATGTGGTAAAGGTTTTTTTTCAAGGAAGAGATTGAGGAAACATGTATTGACACATACAGAAGAGAAGCCCTTCCAGTGCGAATTCTGCGAGAAAAAATTTGCAACTAAGGAACATTTAATTATCCACCAACAAGTTCACACTAAAGAAAAACTTTTTATTTGTAGAATATGCCAAAAAGTATTTATTCAAAAGGGTACCTTGAATGTACATATGAGATATCATAAAACATCGACCGAAACTTGTTTGTTTAAAAAATTTTATTACGAAAACTCCTGAATGATTTATCACTATAAATAATTTCAAACGGACGAGGTTTAATAGTATACTTATCAGATAAGTTGTATCGCCGTTTATTTTGAGTAATTTGATTAAAATGCATCTATCTATTTATGAGATAACAAATTTGGATTTTAATCTATCGGATCATTGCTCGTTGTTTATTGTCAACAAAAATTTTAAAAAATATGTAATTTTTATTCGATTGTATTGAAAAGTAGCGGTTTTCGGTTCCAATATCTGGACGAGATCACATTTTTATAATAGTATTACTTTTTGTTGTGGTTGCTAGGCGATTACTTTTCGGACGGTAAACAGTTATGAATAAAATAATGGATAGCATAAACAAATTAAACAAACTGTCATGATATATATTCTTATTAAATTGTGTCGAAAATGACGTGAGGTCATTTAGGATCAGATTTTTTCAATTAAAACAAAAATATAATAAACAAAAATTTATCATTTTCTTTTTTACAATCGAATAAAAAATAGTATACGACAGACGAACTAGAAGTCTTTCGTACTCATACTGCATTTTTCGTCCTTGTGTCATAAATAACTATTCTGTTAAAGCGTCATACAGGCATCTACTGGAATCGGGTAAACTCATGTAACTTTTTAAATGTTTCATATGCCACATTTTTGTACATACAAGAAGGTTACGGATTTTAATTACGTTTTCAACCCTTCTTTCAAATATTTACTAGAATTTTCTAAAACTTAAATCTTTAAATCACTGCCTATTGCTTTCTCACTTCACAGTTGAACAAGGTATGATATTCGCAATTTTTTTTTAATTGTTTGTTGTGTTTTTAGACGAACCTCGGCGAATTGTAACAAAGCAACATGATTTCAACAACAAATCTGCCTGTGTGTCTGTGTGTATCGCGATAGCACAGTTTTTGAGATACATCTTTCAAATTTGGTAAACCGTTTTACAAGCTAAGGAATAGAATTTTTTTCGTTAACGAACAAAGGAGTCTAAGATACCCCAAATTTTTTTAACTTTAGAATTATAATCAGAGTCGAAATCAGATGTTATATATAACCATGAAAATGTCTTTTCCAAATGTTTAAATAAAACTGCTAATTGAAATTTAGTACACACTGACAATTTCTGTGTGATTTTTTTTAAATTTTTATTCCGAATATATATATTATTATTTTCGTATTTACTTGTGTATATATATATTCATTTCTCTAATGTGTTATATTTTAAATTATTATGTCTTGTTCCAAAATGGTGAGCAGTGCAATACTGCACGCCTTGATATCTAAAATAGAATTAAGCAGACATTATTACTGGGTAAAATTTTTTATATTAACGCAAACACTGACGATTATTGAATTTGTCTTTTTTACTCATGTATTACAGAGTTTTTATTAAAATTAGACTGAAAAGTACTTTTTCATTTTATTATTCAATATATCCCTGAAATGGATTGATGTGATACTAACGCTGAGGTAATTTTCGCAAACTCCAAATCACAGATTATTACTCAGTTTTCGCATTTTGTTAATGAATTCGAGGGTATTAAATGGTATACTATTTTGATTGACTTAGATTAAAGCGTTATAGAGGCTTTTAAATTTACACCAAAATATTTACCCATTATTAACAATAATGGTAATGGTGGAAGGCGACGCCTGGCAAGTAGGCCGTAGATGGGCCCTCAACCATGTACTTCTCTTGCTTCCTCGTCGAATCTTTCGATCTTCTAATGAGAATCAGGATGTTACTCAGTGCGAGGGAGCTCGTTTCCTCCATTAGAAGCACCTCAGAACCGAAGATGCTATCAGGCGCCCGAACGATTCACACTGTTCCAGGAAGTGGTGAGATGTTTCTTCATCACCTCCGCATCCTGGACATGTAGTATCTTCCTCAACACCTTATCTCCTAATTCTGCAGCTGCATGTCAGAACTCCGATTAAAAGATTCGGAGTCTTTTGGCCCCAGCCCAGTAACAAGGCCGATCTCGACTTGGTCGTCCCCGCCACAAAATCTCGAGCTTGCCTACAAGCCCTGTTGGTCCACCAATGCTGCCTCAGTGTTTGGTGGGCCCTCGCATTGAGGGCTGTCGTATCCTATTCTTGTGATTTTTAACGGTACTCTTCGCCATTTTGCGAAACGCAACGCTATGATTTCGTTTAGTAATTTCATTGAAATTTTCACCAAAGTTATCCCCCATTATGACATTAAAGTGATTGAAAATTCAACATTGTGAGATACGGAATAAAAAAGTTATTAAGTAATGAGTGGGCCCATCGCGATTTCTAATGCATTTATCTCTTTTAAGCATGCTGTCAATGAGGTGATCAATATCAGCTTGCGGTATATCATCCTTAGTCTTTTGGATACGAAGTCGAAGATGGTTCAAAATTATCCGGGGGTACGAGTAATGTTCCACTCTTTTATCAATCATATCCCAAACTGGTTGATTGATCCTGCCAGCCATGGAATCGCCACCAAGCTTCTTTTAAGAAGTTTGTTGTAACCCTTGCCATATGAGGGCGGGAATTATTCTACTGAAAAATTGGATTATTCACCCTTTGTAGATAAGGCAATGTAACGGGTTCTAGCACGTCTGTTATGTAATCGGTAATAATCAAGTTACCTCGAATGGAGACAAACTCACATACCTAAGTTTTTTTAAGTAGGAACCGGCTCGCACAGACCCTCAATTGTGAGGGTGCCCAGAACCGTGGACGTTTAGCTGGTAGCGGGTGTGAGTGCCCGGGGAAGATACATTGTAAGTTAAATATGTTAATAAATTGTATTAAATTGAATTGAATTGGCAAACCGTGATTCGTAATTAAGTAATTATTTTCACAAAAACTCTTTGTGATTTCATGACACCAATTGATATGTTTATTCCATCTTGGCCGAATTAGGATCGACAATGGAAAATTATAGTATGGTAGTAATTATGGTTCAATGTTCCCTAAACATTTTAATCTTTTGCGTTTAAGTCGGAGCTATTTATCGACTAAAGATTTGGCTTTATAAAATTAAGCTGTTTTCTCTTAAGTATATTATGGTGGTGCTCCTGAGTGTATAGGACAGGACTCATTGAAAAGTAATTGTCGCATATATTTTCTATCTCGGAAAGCATAATGTTCACAATGATCGTTTGATACACGTTTGGTAATTTTATCCACAATATTTACAAAAAAAAAATGTTTTACTTAATGGTGACACTGCTAATTACCCAAATAATCGCTTGATACCAATAAGGATTCCAGTAAAATTTGTCATCTTTTGGGAATCAGTTTAAACTTTTTATTTTAGGAATGTTTTGATTTGCGCATTACAAATTCTTTTTTATAACATAAAAGCAATATTTTCTCAATCCTTGTGTTCTTCTAAATCATTCTATTGAAATTTGGTACCTTCTATATCTACAATTTATTATATCTGTTCAGATTTTCTGAAAACAGTACTTTTTAAATGGTCCTAAGTTCAAAACTCTTAATTATGCTCTTTACGAAAATTCTCTTTTGTAATTTCAGTGTTTTTTTCGTGACCTGATGGTTCCTGTTTCTTTGCGAAAAAGTGCTCTTCCAATTTGTTTGTTACTTTTGTTTTTTTTTCTCTCCAACTAGAGTTAATTGTAAGCCATTAGGGCTTAATATGAACTAATGTTTTAAAAAATATCGGATTGTACACACGGTTCAGCTATTGGTACAAATCCACTTTTCTGGTCCCATAATTTTATTATCTTAATGGGTATAATGAACTTAAGAGGAAGCAATGTTCGAAATCAAATCACAATAAACACATTTTAGTTTAATAACCCTTTAGTACTTATTCATCCATTTGTAAGATTTTTTTCTGTTAAATAGCATTAACCAATTTGCTAGAAAGATGTGATTGTTAATCAGTATTTTAATTTAATGGAATATTAGTAGACGGAGCTACCCTATAAATTTTGCGATATGCTTTATTAATACGACCTTTTTCTGTAATCATTTAGATATTGCATCTAAACTAAAGAAAACTACATTAATTATAAATGTACATAAATATCCACATAGTATAAATCAATTACAATACAATCGAAGCGTATTGTACACTTGTATAGTCGACCACTCAACAACTGTTTAACGCAACTGAAATGAAAGTACCGGCGAACTCATCTGGTCGCATTGTATAGTGTTAAGAGGCCGCCATATTCATTTATCCACTGTTGGTAATAATGAAAAAGTAAATTTTTGAATATTCTGTCATTTACTTACATTATTGGAAGAACAATATTATTTAAGAAAAATATTAGTAAATTATGTTGATATTTTTAAAAGTTTTAGTTGTAATCTTGACACCTATTGATTTGTTTTAGAATATCCAGGTTCATGTTTACTTCGAGTAGGCATTTCATTGTCTTACACAGTCGGTTGCTAAGGTAGTGATGTACTTACAGGTTTAGAATTATAAGTGACGTTATTACCGTTCTAGAACGGTAAGTGTAACTTACTATCATCGAAACAAGTATTGTAAATAAAGAAAAGAGACTAATCGTGCAAAAATAAAATTAAGTTGTGCCCAGAATTTATTTCTTCCATGGGTTTACAAAAAAAAAAAAAAAGAAAGTCATTATCTCATGTTCCTAACAATGGTAGACGATAAAGACAATAAATTATGTACTCTTGGCTCATTCGTTGATACAACAAGAGGCATTCCCTTAAATCTTTTAACCTCTTATCTTGAAAATTAAATTCAAATTATTAAAATTAACTCGTAAAAGAACCACGTTGCTATGGAAAATTATTTTCAGAATTTTGGTTACAGAGCTTTAAATGATGAAATTGAGTCTCTGCCTATAATTAAAATTGTTATTATATTTAAGAAATCATTCACAAAAACTAATATTCTTCATGAGAGTTTTTTAACACAATGATTCAAATCTACGTATAAGTTATATTTTGTGTCATATTATGTACCTTTTATTCATTTATATGTTACTTGTAAGATTTTTTTGACATTTCTTCAGTTTCATGTATTGTATTATGTACTTGTATATTGAAGAAATAAATACAATTATTATTTTTTCCCTGTTTTTATCACCTCAAGTGGCCTCATGTTCATGGTGACTGTTTGTTGCATAAATTGGCATTAACAGTATTTTTAAATTATATAGGCTGCATTAGTGTTTGCTCTTCCCCGCACCAATATCTTTGGTGATACAAATTACACGTTAGGCTGGTAGATATAGACCAAATCATGTGCATTGGACATCTTCTGGGTGATTAGATCCCCATTTGTCAGAGATTATTGCATCTCTGCCCCAGCTGTTGGTTATTTTATACCCCAAATACTATTGTTTATATTTTGAGTTAGTGGCTGTAGACTTCAGAATCAAGTATTCTAAGATAGTTTAAACTTAAGATGACCCCTTTGCGCAACTGCTCTGCCATTACCTCAAAAGATGTTTGTAAAAATGAGATGATCTTAATTATTAGGGTAATCATTGCAACCAAAAACTAATTGTACTTAAATAAGGATTTACCTATGTTTAATTGCAAAGATATAAGAAATGTGAAAAACGGTAAACAGTATTTTTAGGATTTTTTCTAAAAACGGAATTTAAATAAATGAAAATTAAATTCTGTTTTTTGAAAAAAAAACCTAAAAATACTGGTACCTATCAGTAATTTAAACAACTGTTTTCGTCTTTACAGACAAGTCTACAACCTTACTAATAATTTCCATAGCCTATTTAGTAATTTTCTTACATCGCATTCATTTTGACGCGGCCATTTTGAAAAAATTAAAAAATTGTTCGTATCTCACTTATTTTTTGGAATTTTTAAAATCTGAAAAAACTGTTGCACTTTGAAATTTATGCTTAATGAGAAACCATCAAAAAAATATAGTCATTCCATTTAAGAAAAAAAAGTTTATGTCACTTCCGGTTCAACCGGAAGTGATATTTTTATTCCTGTTAGTCTAAAAGTAGCCCATTATTGTCTAATTTATGTGTACCAAAAACCAAATTTTTACATTCAAAAACAACCAAAGTATTGGGGGCGTACATTGACTCGTGGCCACCCGGTATACTGGCATAAGAAAGTTATGTGCCGGCCACATCAGATATTTTTATATATTTCCTTCTCTGATTTTTCTTTCAATTCATACAATTCAAGAATATTATTTATTATATGTTATACGGTAACTTTAGTATTTGTCTTCTTTGCTCCTTATATTGTATATATTTCCATCTCCTCTATCCCCCTAACGTTTCTATTCTCTTAACTCAAAAATCACGCTACTGATGAGACATAACAAATATATCTTAAACGTTGCCTGAGGCTGTCGAATCGTAGTTGTACGAATTCATTCGTTTGAAGTCAATTTCCTCATGATTTTGCATGAAACTCTCGCATTCCACACACAGTGACAATTGTTACAAGTCTATTTGTTATAATAATAATAGCATAGGTGCGCCGATTCTGGTTCACTGACTACCAACAACCCGTCTCCATTATCGTCGGGGATCCTGGGGGCGTGTACGAGAGTGGTCCTAGAATCTCGAACAGGTTTGTTTCTTAACAGACCTGTTCGAGCAGTTCAAGTAGATCGAGCAGTTGAAGTGGTTTAATGTTAGCTTCCCTTCCCCCAATACTAACACCTACGTCCTAGATTCTAAGACTCCCACGTACACACCTTAAGGTCACTGATGATAATGGAGACGGATGTTGATAATCAGTGAGCCAGAATCGGCATTCCAATGCTACTTATTACAATGTGTTGTAAAAAAATTTACGCTGCTTATTTTATTAAATCCGTTGTCAATTGGAAAGAGCTAATTTAATGCAAAAAAAAAACTGTTTTGTCAGAGCAGTTGGGACTTTTAATTTTATATATGGAGAAAACAAAGCCATATTTTTATAAATTGTTGTGATTGCTTTGTCAATTCCGTTAGCTAAAAAGGTTACCAAGTCTCGAACCAACTAATATATTTCTTTTAGTATACATCATTTAAATGATATGCGACGTGTTTTTGTTTTTCCTATATTAGTTTTTTTTTAAATAAAATTTTGAAAAAAAAATTTTATGAAATTTACTTTGTTTATTCCTCATTTTTATATATTTTAAATGTTGTTTTTTTTTATTCCATCCAACCATAAATATTCCACCATCTCTTGATTTGAGGATAGTCTCAAACCTAGGTACTCATGCAACTGTTTTTCAGGCTGAGGTTCATGCCATTGAACTGTGTGTACGAAGGCTGGAATATATGCATCTTACACGCAGATCAATAAAAATTTTCTCAGATAGCCAAGCAGCTATAAAAGCTCTTGGCTCCTACCGGTGTAACTCCAAAACGGTATGGAACTGTCAGAAAGCTGTAAATCATTTGAGCAAGAACAACTGGTCTGGATACCCGGCCACTCTGGTATGGAAGGTAACAAAATAGCGGACTCCTTAGCCAGAGAAGGAGCGGGATCACGATTCATCGGACCAGAACCAATACTTGGCATATCCTCAAGTACTGCCAAGATGGCTATCTCAACCTGGGCTGAAAGGCAAACTCTCCAGTATTGGCAAGAGTTACCAGGATTAGTTCATTCGAAGGCGTTTATAAAATACCCTTTGAAATCGAGAGCTAAGAAACTTTTAGAGTTAAACAGGATAAACCTGAAAACTCTAACAGGCCTATATACCGGGCACTGCCGACTAAACTATCATCTGCATAAACTCGGCCTAGCGGAAAACGCCGAGTGCCGTCTATGCCTGGAGGATGATGAGAAGGCAGACCACATTTTATGCACCTGTCCCGCTGTGGAGAGGATCCGATTCTCAATATTTGGCAAAGGGCAACTGCTGCCAGAGGATCTGGATACATTCTCACCCAATAAAGTTATCAGTTTCATTAAGAGACTGAACTTATTGGGTGAAATATAATTAGGCGTGAGCCACAATAGGCCTGCTGATGGCCGCAGTGGAGGGTCTACTGAGACCCACTCACAACAAACCTAACCTAACCTAACTTTTCGATATAGATATTGTCTGAATGTTATTTGTGGAATTCTCTTAATTTTTCTTTTTCCTTCTTGTGTCTAACTACCATATGAATAATTCTAACACTGACGTAGTTTTCCACAAAACATCATACTGCACTCAACGCGCGTTTTGCCAACCAAGTTGGCATCAATTAACCTTATGCTAACAATGTACCCTATTTATAATTTCGGTGACTCATTCACCAATTGAGCGAGCTATTTGGGATTGGCCCTCTGTCACTAAAAGTCATTATAATTGATTTAAAATTCTGAATGTCGTTAATGTGTAAAATAGTACCTACGGGGAAACTCCATATTGAATTTGGATCATGCTGGTTCGCTAGACCAAGTAAACTTGGATGTTTCTTTAAATAAACTATTGTATACCAGATTGTTATTAAAGTGTTTTATTAAGAATTATAGAGCACGTGACTTTCTGGGACCCCTCTAGCTGAATTGTTGCTCATAAATCTTGTATATTTGAAATTAATAACTAAACGACAAAGTTTCCAAGGTTTCAGAAGTTTTTTGTCTTCTGTTAACATTTCGTACGATCTTGATTTGCAAAATGCAGTTTACAAATCACGGTGTTAGATAACTCTGTTATTTACTTATTAATTTATATTCACAAGATTTTATGATCGAACATTCAATTACGTACGTATTTGTTAGGTTTTCTGGTCACTCACCACGATATACAATGTGCTGTACGGTATAAATTGTTTCTTAGAGTCGAACAAACTTTTAGAATTCAATTAAATATGCCTACAGAATTTTCATTGGGTTTATCTATAAAAATATTTTTAATTTTAGGTTTGGAGGAACCGTAAATTGTTTCCTAGAGTCAGTAATTTTTAAATGTAAATTGTGCGGAAGACAATACCCTAGTCGATACCAGCTGTTGAAACACCAAAAAGTGCATAAAGATAAAGAGGTTCAGTGTGAATTATGCGAGAAAAAATTCCATTATAAATCTTTATTAGAAAAACACAGAATTTCGCATTTCAAAGGAATTACACACAGAACATATTTTCCTTGTAAGATGTGCGACAAGACATATCTAAGTGAAACTGTTTTAAATTTACATGTAGATAATATCCATCTAAACAAATACAAATATTATTGTGTAAAATGCCCACTAGGATTTAATGGTCTATGTAAACTTAATACTCATTACCAAGCTGTGCATGGAGATCGTCGCTTTACATGTAATCAGTGTGGTAGAGTTTTCAAGTATGAGGGGAACTTTAAATGCCATGTTAAAAAGCACGATCCTAATTACAAAAGTATCGATTTTCCGTGTATAAAATGTCCTGCAATTTTAAAATCTAGGCGGACATTTAACATTCACATGAAGAGGCACGCCGGTAAGAATTATTGTAATCTCTGTGAAACATGTGGGAAGATTCTGACTTCGAAGATGAGTTTAAAGCATCATATGAGGACGCACACAGGAGAACAGCCTTTCAAATGTAATTATTGTGAGAAACGGTTTACACATAAACGCAATTTAGTAACTCATGAACGAGTTCACACTAAAGAGAAACCATTTATGTGCAATATATGTCAAAAATGCTTTACCCAAAAACCATCCTTGAATATACACATGAGGCTTCATACTGGAGAGAGACCATATAAATGCTCAGTCTGCTTAAAAAAAATTTATTACAAATACTTTACTGAAAGATCATAAGTGTAAGGGCACTGATAATGATTGTTGACGAAATAACGATTTTTAGTTAAAAACTAAATAGTATGCATGAATTCTTTAACAAATAATTCCTTTTTAAAAATTTTTATTTAATTAAACATTTTAATACTCTTCTCTTTCTTTATTATCCATAACAAAAAAAAATTCCATTGCCTTGCATTAGGTCATATTTAAAGATTCACGGTTTTTTTTATTTGTAACATTTTGTCATAGTTATTAACGACACAAGTTTGATTATGGCATCTTTCACGAAACAAGTTTGATTGCCAGAATGAGGCGATGAGCCGAGTTCTGCGGCAATCAAACAAGTTTCGTACAGCCATAATCAAAATTCTGTTCAATATTTTATCTTCGTCGATGGAAATAAGTTTCCATTTTATTACTATGTGCAAGACAAATTAAGATTACAAATGTCAGCAAATTTGAGTTAAAATTCAAAATAAGTCAAATTGTTTTCAGCTTTAACGAAATGAACGATGTACGAATTGCTGTGGAAATTTATATAACTAATAAATGTTTTTATTGTTCAAATAAATAAATTGTATCATGTCATTTCTTATTTTAGAAAAAAAAATAGTGCGATAATAGATTTATAACCGCACTGGTACGGTAATGAAGATCTTAACGAAACTCAAATTAATTTGTTTAATAATTTATAGCAATACCGACGAATAAACAAAATTTTTAATTCTTTTTGCCATTTCAAAGGAACTTTTACTAAGGTAAATTTTTATCAACCAACTTCATTTACCAAGTGTGCTTCATTAAAAAATTAATTCACAAGATCGTAAACACCCTGTATATAAAAAATAAGCAAATAATTTTATAATGCAATAACAGATTGATGTAAAGAAAAAATTGAGCATGTCAAACCATTTTTTTTATCAATTTTTAATTAAATAGTTGTGATAGCTAGAAATTTGATTTATTATCCTAAATCAATAATATACAGGGTGTTCCATTTGAAAAAATTTAGAAAATTGTGTTCAAATAGTTGTGAATTTAAATATTATTTGTGGCCACCTTGTATACTTGTAAGAAGTGAAAATGGCTGAGTGTCATCACACATATGTCTCATAACAGGTACTAACATATTTTTTCTTAAAATCGATAATTGTGACTGTAGTGATTTTTTTAATATACACGTGTAAATGGCATAATTTCAACAAAAAAAATCATTACATCCAAGTGGTTGGGAGAGAGTCAATAATAATACAGGAGTGGAAGGAGGCCACAAAGAGGTTCCAAAATATTCTTTGATATACATGGATTCCATTTAAAAAAATGTTAGTTGACCCTGTAGAATCGTCTTGGCTCTTGGCTCACCCTTTATATTCGAAAATAATTTCCGGTTATAGACTTTTTTGTCTAGTTTATTTATGTTTTTAAATTAAGTTTCTAGTTATTATAGAACTCGATATATCGAAGTCGGATGCACTATTGCCCCACCCTGTATATAAAGATACTTGTAAAAATCATAAAACGGTTACGTTTTATTTCATCAATAATTAATTCTATTAAATCCCATATTTAACATTTTTACATTTAAATAAAATGATATTTATATCAATTTAAAAATAAAGACATTGTGTTGAATTTTATAAACAGCAAATAAAAATGAACCAACAGAAATATTCAGGAACCTATTAACTGAAATAATTTGTTGTTTTTTTTGACATACAAATTTTAACTGTTCGAATCGATATTTTACTCTAATTATTTTCAAGTAAGTAACAATATCAAATAACATTAAAATGTATTTCTAATGAAAGTCGAATACCCACAATATTTTTGTAAACACGATAACTTTTGTTAGACATACAATTTTGATTGAAAATTTGGTAGACATACAGGGTAATTCATCTGAACTAAACCAAGTGGTAATAGTAGACAGTGGCGGCTCGTGGATATAGGTTATACAATATCTCAATATTGAAGCATGGAACCTAAGCAATATTTTAAGGCACGACTGTCAGTACTGATTAAAGAAGTTTTGCAGAACAAAAATTTAAAAAAATTTGAGAAAATAAATTTACAAAAATTCTCAGCCTCCTCAGATTCCTTCTAGACCATTAGTAAAATTTTTGCAAACTATTTTTTTTTCGTCATCAGAAGGAAAATTTGTCGCCCCGTTTTTTTTGGGTCTTCAAAAATTTTGATATTTTGTAAAGTTATGACACTTTGAAATTTAAGTTCTTCATTGTGTAACTTTCAAACTGTCATAACTTTACAAAATATAAAAATTTTCAAAAATCAAAAAAAACGTGGTGATAAATTTTTCTTCTAATTAGGAAAAAAAAATAGTTTGCAAAGATTTTACTAATGGTCTAGAAGGAATCTAGGGAAGCTGCACATTTTTTGTAACTTTTTTTTTCTCAATTTGTTTTCTGCAAAACTTCTTCAATCAATACTGATAGTCGTGCCTTCAAATATTGCTTGGGTGCCATGCTCCAATACTGAGATATGGTACAACCTAAATCCACCAGCCGCCACTGATAGTAGACTAATCCATCATGAAATAGACCACCTGTAAAATATGACTGCGATCCGTGCTCATTAATTCTGTATTTTTGTGTAATAACCCGCAATGTGGCACCTATGGGTCATTGTCCCGATGCGCGGACAGTAACCTGACATGCGCAATTGCGCGTAAGTGACATGACTCATTTCAGTGTTAAACGCCAAGATGTCCGTGATGTTTCGAGCCTTGTGGCTAATGTTTAGTTATGGCAGCCTATACCCGATAGGAGTATTATAACAATCAGTAATCATGTACGGTGCAAAGAACGGAACGGAAATGTATGGCTATTATTAATTCCATGATTTATTTTGTGTGTAGTGCAGTGCATTTTCGGGTGATAACTAAGCCTGGCCAAGGTCATTAATCTTACAGAGACGTACTGGGTATGCATCATATCATAATACTTGAATCAGTACAATAATAAAAACAAAAATATTTTATATATTATGATGTATGTTTTTGTACTATTTCGTTCGCTTTAAATTCTTTTTTTACGTATTTCCTTATATTTTGTAAGCTCAGTGCTGCACATTATTATTAAACTGTTAAATGACATTCACACATGTACATTGTATATCTAAGTGATAACTAATAATAAATAAATAAAATAAATGGAAATAAATTTTATTAATACTGGTAGGTTGTCGTTATCACAAACTGCAGCACTTCTATAATAACTGTGTAGCATCAGATATGTTTCTACAGTTGTCTCAGTAAGCGATGTTCGCTGTGGTGAAAAAATATGTTTGTATTTTGAAAAAGTCCGTTCGACATCTAGGGAAGTAATACAGGCATAAGCAAAACACTCTGTGAACTCACTTAACGCAGCTGTAGATGCACCATCACAAATTTGTCTTAATTTGGTAAAATCAGGATCTTTCCGTAATACACTCGATTTTTTTCAATAACGGGTTTATTTTTTGCGTCATTTATAGTCTGTAGCTGTGTATTTACGTCGTCCACTATTTGCTGCGATTCTTCTGACGACAACGAAGTATTTTGCAATTTTTCTATTGCGTCGTGGAGTCCTCTATAATTCTTATAAGTAGTTTTTAAATCTGTTTCAAGGGAAACATCTTGAAAGCTTGTTTGGCTTTCCTTAATAGCTGCAGCCTCGTTAGGGTTCAACTGTAGTATCACAGCTTTTATTTGTTGAAAATATTCAGCATAATAAAAAGCCGCCTTCAACCACGTTCCCCAACGTGTAAGAATCGGCTCTGGTGATTCCGGAATACCAGAACACAGTGTGTGAAATGCTCGAAGCCGTTTAGGAGATTCGAGAAATACTTTTTTTGTATTTGCTGTTAATGCATCTACCTCTGGAAAACATTTTCCAATCGTTTCTACTACAAGATGGAACGCATGCACTTTACACGTAACATGTAAAAACCTACAATCGTCTCTTTGAAGAAAATGGCCCACCAAACGCATTGTCGCAGCACCGTCGGTCACAAACATCAACACTTGACTTGTTGACAGTTCAAATTTTTCGAAAGTCTCCAACACAACCCGCGTAATTGTTTCGCCAGTACACGCAGTTAGTCTTTTGCTAGTTAGTAGAAGTGGAAATGTTGGTTTAACAGAGTCGAGTACACGTACTATAACATTTAAAATAGAATTTTTTTTACAATATGTCGTCTCGTCAACACATAACCACGGCCGTGTATTTTTTTATGCACATTTAATCCTATTTACAATGTCTTCACGAACACTTGGTACATATCTACGTAACGATGAACGACTTGGTAAATTCACCTGGGAATTGTATTTATTCCAGAACTCCCGAAATGCTAGTTTATCCAATATGCGCAGGGGAACATCACAGGCAATCAGCATTAACAGTAAATCAAACATAAACTGAGGTTCCAAAGAAGACACGCCATTTTTTTAATTTTTATACCGGTTACTATTGACATTAATTTTGCAGCCGTATTTATTCCAGCACATTAAGTCGTGATCACAAACTTTACAAATTATTTTACATCCATCATAGAATAAATCCGGAAATTCACTGATAAATTTATTCACTTTATCAGCGTACGGTCGTTTTCTACTCTACGCTCAACATTATTTATTATTTATTAGTACTCTATGCATCGACCGACAGATATCAACTGAAGTGTGTCGTGTCATCGTCATCGTAAACAAGCGCGCGATGGCATTGGTATTGCGCCCGACCCTGAATCTACCATCGCTTGGCCAGGCTTGATAACCGTATCTCATGCACGGCACATCCATGGGAGTCCCACACATACGTAATTTTTGTTTTATTGCGTTTCTTTTCCACATGTTTTAACACCTCTCGGTGGGGACATCTCCCCATTTTATTTTGGCCTAATCCGGATGAATCACTTCTACGGTATTAGTTTATACAGGTATAAACTAATACGGTAGAAATCCGTATATTGACTTTAAATCATATACTAGTTCGTTAGAGCCGTGCAACTTTTGTTGTTTTAAGTAAACTGTATTGTATACCAATTGTTACTAAAGTGTTTTGTTAAGAATATTATATATCACGTAACTTTTTCTAATTGAATTTTTGCTCATAAGTCTTGTAAGTATAAATTATTTATTAATAAAAAAACAAGGGTTTAGAACTTTATTGCTATATGTTACAAGTGTTGGTTTCAAGATAAAGTTCATACAGTCAGTCGTGATTCGTAAAACGCATTGTGATGTTTAGTTTACAAATCGCAGTATTAGATACTTTGTTATTTAATTTATTAATTCGGTTACGTGTAGGTTGGATTTCCTGGTCACTCACTATATAATGCTCTTAAGTGTACAAACAACGATGTAGAAAATACTGTAGTATAGATCGTGTCCTAGAATTGAACAAACTTTTAAAATTGTCAGTTGTCAAAGTCGAACTGCAATTTTCATTAGTTTTATTCTACAAAAATATTTTTAATTTCAGGTTTAGAGAAACCATAGATTGTTTCCTAGAGTCAGTTAAATGTAAATTGTTTGGAAGGCAATACCCTAGTCATTACAATCTGTTGAGGCATCAGAGAGTATACAAAAATAAAGAGATTCAGTATTAATTATGTGAGAAAAATTCCAGTATAAACCGATGTTAGAAAAACATAGAGTTTCACATTTCAAATATCTAAGTGAAACTGTCCTAAAATTACATGTAGATAATGCTGATCTAAAGAAATACAAACATTATTGTGTAAAATGCCCACTAGGATTTAATAGCCTATGTAAACTTACTACACATTATCAAACTGTGCATGGGGATAATCGCTTTACATACAATCAATGTGGTAGTGTTTTTAAATATGAGGGGAACTTTAAATGCCATGTTAAAAAGCACAATCCTAAATACAAAAGCAGTGTCGAATTTCCGTGGACAGAATGTCCTACAATTTTAAAATCTAAGCGGTCATTAGAGATTCACACGAAGAGGCACACCGGTAAAAATTATTGTATTCTCTGTGAAACATGTGGGAAGATTCTGACTTCGAAAAAGGGTTTAAAGCATCATATGGAGAACAGCCTTTCAAATGTAACTATTGTGAAAAACGGTTTGCACATAAACTCAATTTAGTAACTCATGAACGAGTTCACACTAATGAAAAGCCATTTATATGCAAAATATGTCAAAAATGCTTTGCCCAAAAACCATCCTTAATTTTACACATGAGGTATCATACTGGGGAGAGACCATATAAATGCTCAATTTGTTTAAAAAAGTTTATTACAAATACTTTATTGAAAGATCATAAGTGTAAGGGCACTGATAATGATTGTTGACAATGATATAATATTTTGATTTAAAATGTATTGTTACTTTCAGCATTGTTTTAGTTCTATACTTTTATAAAGATTTTTAGTTAAAAACTAGATTGCATGAACTTTAAAAATTAATTTCTTTTTAAACATTTTCATTTAATAAAACATTTTAATACAACTGTCCTCTTTCTTTATTACCCCTAACAAGGTTTTTGTCAAGCGCAAGATCACTGAGAATTTAAAAACGTGGCTGCTGGTAAAATTTAGATTTTGGCGTTGATTGAAGGAATAACAAGATACACACCTATCGTGGGGTTGAGATTTTAGTAGGCCTGTATCTCTTTGCAAATAGCTTGAGGGCGTTGTTAGTGTAATGGGAAGATGTTTGTAATTTGGACTAAAACTTGATGACAATCCTCAAGCTCATAACAAAGAAACACAATACCTACTAGTATCCCGACCCATGAGGTTGTGCTTCTTGTTAACGTCTTCCTCAACGGTTACCTTAGTATTGGAGAATGGAACCCAAACAATATTTAATGGTACAACTATTAAGGCTAATCAAAATATTTTGCAAAAAAAAGGACATGCGTTTGAAATTTGAGAAAAAAATTTGCAAAAATGATCGCCTTGCTTCTTAGAAGGTTTACAGTGAAATATTTGTAAAATATATTATTTTTTCGTAATCAGGAGGAGCAGACAAATTTCAAATTTCATTAAACAATATTGATTTTTAAAAGATTACAGCTTTTTTGAAATTTGTACATTCAAAAATGAATTCAAAGTAAAATTTCAAAAGGTGCCCGTATCTTGGATGGCATTATAAAAATTCTTACGTCTTTTTAGGTTTATTGCTGATTCAACTGGAGGAAATTATATGTAGTGGTGAGTGCATCACTGTCGATATTGCAACGACCCCTAAGGGGGTGGAAAGGGGTAAAATGTGTTTTCACTAATTCCTCTAATCTCTTAGGCCTAATGAGATATCGACTTGGTTTTTACACACAAAGGTAATTCATACAAATGTCTAAAAAACAAAGCACTCCTGAATGAAATCACTAGATTGTTAAATCGATGCGTGGCATCGAAAATAATTGAGCGAAATCGGACAATTATTAAATCATAAATGCTATACCGTAATGTCAAAATGATAACATGTTAAATCTATGGGAGAAAGAGGGTTGATTCTCCTCCTAGAACCACACTACCTAGCAAGATTTCTCCCGGCGAATAGAATAAAGTTCCAACCCCATATATGCAATAGGGGATGACATATTCAATTTTTACTTGTTTCAACTCTAATTTTGAACATAAAATACTAAATATCTTGGTTCGTATGGGAAATAGAGGGTTGATTTTTACCCTAGAACTCAAACATCCCGTAGGATTTTTCCTGGCAAATTAAATAAATAAGTTTGAACCTCCTATCTATAATAGGGGTTGAAATATTAAATTTTTTGTACTTCTATCTGTAAATATCTCAGCTTTTATGAGTGATAGGGGGGGGGGCGGTACGTTGCTGACGAAACATTTAATATATTGTCTCGAATTTCACGCGAAGTCGCTAGCGAATAGTAATTTATGTATAAGTAAAGACTGGATGTAGGTCTAAGATAGCAAAAAATAATATTTAGGATTTGCAATATTTGTGCATAGAGGTATATTAATTTACATTGCACTTTGTTAAATTTTTTTATAAATATTAAGCCAGCATATAGATAATATTACATAATATGACTAGTTTATTTTTCAACTGTCTTGAGAGTCAGGGAACTTTTTTTAACTGTTGCGAAACGTAAATTCCTATAAACGTTCACATGGAATTTCACTATGGTTTATAAAATAAAACTTTTGTATTTTTTTGTATTTGGTATTTAACAACGCATGTGTAGCATTGTTAGTGGCCGATATTTTTGACTACTGTATCTTTACAAAAGTATTAGAGAACTATTTATTTTTTTATTTACGACTGATAATAAAATAGTTTACTAATAATGATGATGACATGGAATAATTACCATATATCGCATCACTACCCAATGGGAACATATTGTTGTTTAAACGTTTATATAACGTTAATTAATGTTTGTGTAAAGTTAACGTTATATAAACGTTTAAATAATAATGTGTTACCATTGGGTGGTATCATGTATTGCTGAATCCCTCTCTGAAAATGTCATCCGAAATACGGGCTCTAGTGATAATTTTATGAAAAATGAAAATTTCTTCATGAAATTATAAATCTGTCCACAAATGCTTCTTTTGATTATGAAAAAAAATATATTTTACAAGCTGTCTATAAAATACTTGGGTAGGCGATCATTTTTGCAACTCTTTTTTTACAAATTTCAATCGCATGCTCAAAGCTAATACATAGCATAACATAAATTTTAGAAGCCTCCGCTGAGAGCATTAAAAATATGAAATAATTACTCAGAATAAAAATCATTAAATTTTAAATCTGAAGTGATAGATGTGTAAAATAGTACGGGGAACTCCATATTGAATTTAGAGCAATCTGGTTCCCTAGAACCGAGCAAACTTTGATGTTTTCTTTAAAGAACTGTATTGTATACCAGATTTTTACTAAAGTGTTTTAGTAAGTACATTATACAACACGTGACTTTCTGCGACCCTTCTAACTGCATTTTTGCTCATAAATCTTATAAATATGAATTAATAACTAAGATTCTAAAAATCTATTGCCGTCTGATACAATTGTTAGTTTCAAGGTAAAATTACGTTTCGGACCGTCTTGATTTGCAAAATACAGTTTACAAATCACAATGTTAGATACTCTCTTATTTACTTCTTAATTTATATTTACAAGATTTTAATAGCAAACATTCAATTAGGTACGTGTATGTTGTTTCTTGGTCACTATATAATGCACCACGATGTGCAAAGTACTGTACAGTATAGAATTTTTTCCTTGAGTCAAAACAACTTTTAAAACTGAATTAAATATGCTATGAGAGTAGTCAAATGGGTATTAGCAGTCGTCGACGTCGGACTGCAATTTTCATTGGGTTTATCTACAAAAAAATTTTTATTTTAGGTCTGGAGGAACCGTAAATTGTTTTCTAGAGTCAGTAATTTTCAAATGTAAATTGTGCGGAAGACAATACCCTAGCCGTTACCAGCTATTGAAACACCAGAAAGTACACAAAGATAAAAAGATGCAGTGTGAATTATGCGAGAAAAAGTTTCATTTTAAATCTGAATTAGAAAAACATAGAATATCACATTTCAAAGGAATTACACACAGAACTTATTTTCCTTGTAAGATGTGTGACAAGAAATATCTAAGTGAAACTGTCCTAAATTTACATGTAGATAATGTCCATCTAAACAAATACAAATATTATTGTGTAAAATGCCCACAAGGATTTAATGGTCTATGTAAACTTAATAATCATTACCAAGCTGTGCATGAAGATCGTCGCTTTACATGCAATCATTGTGGTAAAGTTTTTAAGTATGACTGGAACTTGAAATACCATGTTAAAAAGCACGATCCTAATTACAAAAGTAGCGATTTTCCGTGTACAGAATGTCCTACAATTTTAAAATCTAGGCGGACATTTGATATTCACATGAAGATGCACGCGGGTAAGAATTGTAATCTCTGTGAAACATGTGGGAAGATTCTGACTTCGAAAAAGAGTTTAAAGCATCATATAAGGACGCATACAGGAGAAAAGCCTTTTCAATGTAACTATTGTGAGAAAAGGTTTATACATAAACTCAGTTTAGCAACTCATGAACGAGTTCACACTAAAGAAAAGCCATTTGTATGCAAAATATGTCAAAAATGCTTTACCCAAAAAACAACTTTGAATATACACATCAGGTATCATACTGGAGAGAGACCATATAAATGCTCAGTTTGTTTAAAAACATTTATTACAAACACTTTATTGAAAGATCATAAGTGTAAGGGGCCTAATAATGATGGTTGTTGAGAGTATTTTAACTTAAAATTGTGTTCCTGTTTCAAACATTGCTTTGATTCTATATTTTTATAAATAACGATATTTAGTTAGAAACTAAATAGAATGCATGAACTTTTTTAAAATTATTTTTTTTGTACGAATAAAACAGTATATTACTGTGTTAAAACAGGGAATAAAACAAGCTTTTGTTCCCTTGAGGTTTAAAGTCGCCATGGAAAGCAATGGACAATACAAACATAACGTAACGCAAAATTTTTATTGTGTCAAACTTTTAATGGTAGAACCATGCAAATTATTTAAAATTAAAATTAATATTGATAGGATCATCTTACAGGTCGTAATATTTAGTAATTAATTATATTTAGTAATCAAAACGTCAATCATAAATAAATAAAAAATGGTGCCAAACAGACAGTTAAATACAAGGATGGATACCCAGAAAAGTTCGGAATAAAATATAAAATCTTTGTGGCCTATTATTAATTCTTTAGTGTTTACATTTAATTTTTTTGCAATAAAATTGTACCTGTTTGTCCAAAAAAATGTTGTATTCACCTTGGGAGTAAAGTGAGTTTTAGTCCCTTGCATGAATGTTTCCTCACTGCGCCTGGGAAACGATATTCATGCCGGGACTAAAACGCTCACTTTACTCCCTAGGTGCATAAATAACTGTTTAAACATTTTCGTTTAATAAAACATTTTACTATAACTGTCCTTTTTCTTTTTTGCCCATAACGAGGTTTTCTTCATCGCAGGCAGGGCCATTGAAATTTTTAAATAATCTGTGACAAAACAAGTGTTCCCCACTGCCTTGCCAAGCAAAATAACAGTTTCTAGGTTTTGAGATAATGATATTTAATGTATTGTCCACTTATATTTTTTAATTTGTAGCATTTTGTTAACAAAAGTTATATAAATTATAAAAAAAAATGTTTCACTAAAAATATGAAACAATTATTCAGAATAATAGTCATTATAGGTAATTGTATTTCAAAGTTTGATAAAAATATTGATAGATGTGTAAAATAGTACGGGGAACTCCGTATATTGAATTTGGATCTTATGCTAGTTTGCAGAGTCGAGAAAACTTTGATGTTTTAAATGAACTGCACTGTAGTCAAATTGTTATAATACTAAAGTGTTTTATTAGAAACATTATACAAAACGTGACTTTCTGCGACGCTTCTAACTGAATTATTGCGCATGATTCAATGTGAATTATGTGAAAAAAAAATCCAATATAAAATATATGTTAGAAAAACATAGAATTTCACATTTCAAACACAGAACTTATTTGCCTTGTGAGATGTGCGACAGAATATATCAAGTGAAAATATTCTAAAATTACATATGAATAATGTCCATCTAAACAAGTATAAATATTATTGTTTTAAATATATGAAGGAAATTTGCCTTATTGTGTAAATTGCCAACGAGGATTTAATGGTCTATGTAAACTTAATAATCATCATTTACTATACATTACCAATTTTTTCATAAAGATCGTCGCTTTACATGCAGTCATTGTAGTTTTTAGGTACGAGGGAAATTTTAAATATCATATTAAAAGTCACGTTTTAATTATAAAAATATCAAGATTCCGTGTACACAATGTCCTACAATTTTGAGATCTAGTCGAACATTTAATATTCACATGAAGATCCACACCAGCAAGAATAATAATCTCTGTAAAACTTGTGGGGATATTCTGCCTGCCTTCGAAAACGAGTCTAATTCATCATATAAGGACGCATATGGGAGAAAAGGTTTTCCAGTGTAACTACTGTGAGAAACAGTTTATACTTAAATGCTTTTTAGTAATTCATGAACGAGTTCACACTGAGAAAAGCCATTTATATGTGAAATTTGTCAAAAATGCTTTACCCTAAAGGTAATCTTAAATGTACACATGAGATATCAAACTGAAGAAAGTCCAGATGAATGCTTAGCTGTTTAAAAAAAATCATTATAAATACTTTACTGAAAAGTTGTAAGTGTAACTGTGGATTTATAAACTCTGCAGTGCCCGTTTTCGTCGGCAGTTGCCGTTCCCATTGAAACTTAAAATATATGATTCACATTGTATTGTTCATAAAGGGAATTTGCCGCTGCCGTTCGCAACTACATGGATTGACTGTGAACGGGAACGGCAACTGCATGGTTTATAAATTAATAAGGGCCCTATTAATGATTGTTGACAGTGATATAGTGTTTTAATTTAAAATTGTATTATTGTTACTTTTTTTAAAAAATATTTCTTTTTAAACATTTTCATTTAATAAAACGTTTTAATATAACTCTTTCTTTTTTACCCATAATAAGGTCTTCCTCCAGCGCAGGACCATGAAGAATTTACAAAAAGCTGTGACAAAAAAAAATTGCTGCCACTGCCTTGCTAAGCAAAACATCATATCTACAAATTCACGGTTATGAGATAATAGTATTTAATGTTCTCAATTCTCTGGTTTACTTTGTATAGTCCACTTATATAGGAAATATTTTTTGTAGCACTTTGTTAGCAAAATGTGTAAATCTTTTCTCCAATTAAAGAGAAAGTCAAGATATCTTCCATTTCTTTGGCAGCACTTTTCCAACCGGGCCCTGATATTCGGCATTACCAGCTGTCGTATATCCACTGGAATTTTGTTAATTTCAACACGTATACTCTCCTTCAACTGGAAGGTCGATGTAAACTTTACTCTTTAGATACTACCATAAGAAAAAATTTAAGGGGAGTAAGGCTGGGTGACCTCGGAAGCCAGGATAGGTCACCAAACCTGGAAATGATATTATTGAGAAACAGCTTTCTGACTGGGATCATGGACTCTCTGGCCATGTGGGCTATGGCTATATCTTGCTAAAACCATGTTCCAGCATTGTAACTAGGATTATGCCGGCACTTGATATTGCACACTAAACTATAACCATAAACCGCCCATTCACTAGGCTATATCGAAGCAACCAGGTTGTACAATGTGATCCATTGCCTGAGCGACCACTCTGCAATCTGCTTCAGAATACCGGCGATACAATTGGATTCACAGGATACTAGGCGACACTGAAGCAACCAGATCCAGCAATTTCATCGCTTTCGATAAAATTTTCCAAATATCTTCTGGTCAGTGGGCAAACACAGCCATATTGCAAGCGATATTCGGATTATCTGAGCAGTATTTTGATTGATGGTCTGTCCCGTAAATCCCATCGCAATCGCCGACAATCTGAAACAGATTGCACAGTGGTCGCTCAGTAAATGGACGATTTCAACCCGATCGCTTGACTTGCTAGATGCGCACATGCGTATATTACTTTGTTTTATCACGACACACAGGGTCATATGTGTTTTTCTATTGTATGTTCCGGAAGTTCTTCAGGAGTGCACGTTTGGTAAATTTTCTGGTGTTTTGGTTGTTTTTAAAATGATTTTTGTGTATATAATGGCTGATGCTGAGGAAAGAGAGAAAGAAAGACAGCAGGAATGTGATTACGGAAAAGAATTTCTCAAGCCGTCTTTCTCAAAAAAATCATCAGCGCATTCCATTCGTTTCCATGCCATTAGTCTTTCCTCTGCATTTATAACTTCTCTCATTTTTGTGTCCTGCTTTTTAATTTCAGGATTTATTAAATTAAGTAGATACCGTAAATTTTCAAAAGATATCCGAAGATAATTTTTAAAATCATCAATATTTTCCTCCTTCAAGTCACTGATTAGTGCCATATAGGAAAACTGTTTACTTTGAGCGGCCATCTTTTACTCCAAAATGTCTCCTTTTTTCTTGCTGGACGTTGCTGACTCCGATATAACATAACTATTACTGCTTCAGCCACTGCCGTTTGTTCGTTTTCCATCAACATTTATTGCCTTTAAATATATTAATACACAAGCAGATGAATATTATCACAGTTTCAAAAACTTATAACGGGTGGAACGAAAGTTTTCGGACTTTTTCAGTTAAACAAAAATAGGTCTTACAAAACATTTTAATTAATAATTTTTTTACGTATTATTTACACTGTCCAGACATTGTAAAGTAGTATTATTATAAAATACTTAAGGGTCCTAATTGTTCAATCCAACGCAATTTTGTTCGGATGATTCGCATAAGCCGTTGGCAACACTCTACATCGATTTCTGGAAGTTTAGCACTGATCCTGTTTCTTTTATTTTCTGCATTTTGAGTCTCCCAATCATTCTCGTAGATCTTCTGAATTAATAAAGCCCAAAATGTTTCAATAGGCCTAGCCTAGGGTAGGTTTGGGGCGTAATGAGCGCGAGGCACAAAAAGTATGTTGTGCGCTTCCAACCATTGTCTTGTATCTCTGGCATAACGGCATGAAGCTAAGTCAGGCCAGAACATGATATCATCATTTTGGTGATGTAGGTTGATAAACTCAAGCAATTTAGGCAAGCAACGTTGAGTGTAAACATTAGAGTTTACCGCTTCACCTTTCACATGCCCTATGTAGGGTCTAGAAACAACTATCTCTGAAATAGCTCACCAGACTAACACTTTTTCTGAGAATCTGGCTTTTGTCTTATTTTTTATTTCATCAGAAGTGTTGACCATATTTCTTGCATAAAAGCCAGCATTACTGGAAGTTTCCGCATTACTCAGAGGAAAATACTTTTCATCATCCATAATGATCTTGTTCCCAGCAAAATGGAAATCCCTCAAATATCGAGAATATCTAGGAATTCTCTCCAGTTGAGCATCAGAGTATTTTGGACACTTTTGTCTTTTCCTATATTTAAGGGTATTTTTTTTTAATTTCTCGAACAATTGTGGTGTGAGAAATATGAATACGACGTGCCAATTTACGGGTAGACACTCCAATACGGTTTTCAGCAAAGTGAAGAAGCCTCTCTTGTATTCTGGTTGCAGCTAATTTTCTTGGTCGACCACTCTTTGGTAGGTTCTGACAAGGTATACCTTCTTCACATTCACGAATTGTTTGGCATACATACTTCGAGAAATATTTTCGTCCTCAAAAAGGTGCACAATTTGCGGTTTAGGAATTTTGCTCACTAAATTATAATTATTCTTTCATAATTCTAATTTATACGCCATCTTGAAACACGTGAGAAAGAACATGAACTGTCAGGTTGATAAACAAGATAACCATAGTAACGCTTGACCGTAGCCT